>JAATLQ010036546.1:0-39845 GCA_013421005.1 Heliconius erato x Heliconius himera | reverse complement strand
TTCCGATCTTATTAAAGATTTTGCCAAAATTGGTGATGTACATAATATCAATACTAGAAATAGGAGTAAACTTATTGCACCTGTAACCCGATTACATCGGGTCCGTAATTCTTTTATGGGACAATGTGTACGCTTTTACAATAGGATCCCAGAAAACGTCCGAGAATGTTCTATATCACAATTTAAAAGAGTTGTGAAAAGACGTTTGTGTGTTAAAGGTTATTACTAAATTAATGATTATATAAATGATAACATGCCTTGGGAATGAAATGCTCGCTCCAGTCTATTTCAAAGTATTATTGTCAGAAACGCTGAAATGTGTTTTTGTATAATTGATTTTAAAAAAAATAAGTCCCGCTGAGTTTCTTGCGCCGGATCTTCTCAGGTCTGAGGCACTAATTTTAGTGAACTGGTGGTAAATTATTTGACGTTCAAAAAATGAAGCATGTAACTTCTTATTTTGAATAAAATTATTTTACTTTGACTTTGACTTTAAATAAGTATTTTTCTTTCCTAAGTGTGGAATAACACTTTAAAAATGTTTAAACTTATATATATATTTTCTTCCTACTGTCTTAAAGATATATTACCGATATTTTCTAGCTTCTATATTTTTTATATCATATACACTATCGATCAATATATTGCGTATTGATTGGCGGAATTCAACGCCGTGCTATCTCTTGTTGCCAGAGTGAAGAAATGAATAATTCTTCCTACTGTCCCCGGAATGGAAATTCAACACAAAACAGGGGCTTCCAATCACACGTTGTGCTGCTACAATATGACGTCCTTGGAATAAAAAGATATTTAGGCTAAGAAAATACTAAATAACAAATATAAATATTTAATATTTTTTTAAGCTACCCGTTACAGCTGAGACATAGCAGGGTAAGCAGCGGGAACCTGGAAACCTAGTGGTAGGAATTTAGGACACTCTCGAACTGAGATCCCCATTGAGGAACTTCCGTATTCCATTTTCCGCCGAATTCTGGAGGCATTATGTGTTAAGTACCGGAACTCAACGCCGTGTATTGAGGACGTGAGAAGGGAGCGTGGAAATGAAAGTATTAAATGTTTCATTTCTTCGAGGTGGAACCAAACACTTTTCAATTACGTATTTCGTTAATTTTGTGTAATTGTACTCATTAGTTAAGGAGTACGTCTTTAAAGCGGGATCTGTAAAAGACAGGCGTGTGATGAGGGCTCGGTGGTATGTAAGATTAATTTATATAAAACGTATGAGTATATGCTTAGAAAGATCTTATAAGAAAATTTGCTTTTGACTGAAAAAAATAAAATTGATTGCCGTAAACGTATGTCGACCTCTCATAACCGGGGTTTTATTTCCCAATTAAATATATTTTTAAATTATTTTCGTATGCGAATTTCTTATATAGCATAGCAGGGTATTCAGATGGAAACTTGGTACCTAGTACTAAAACCTAGTATTTTATTATTTGCAGAACTCAACGCCGCACTTTGCCTCGTCACCGAAGTAAGGAAATAAAAATATGAAATATTTCAACTCTCCTAGTGGGAGTGGCTCCCTTGTGCCCCTACGCTAGGACAGCTTTAACATTATTTATAAATCATATTTGCCTATTTTCTTTAAAACCTGTTTCTACCTACGCAATAGAAATATTCTTGAAACCATCCTACACTATCATAGAATTTATCATAGAATTTTATAAGCATAGAATTTCATAGATCGTTTTATTATTTCTAATTAATATATTCTAAGTTAGTTTGAAACAGATGAAAGCCAAACAGGCAAAAGTTGCAAAGTTATTATTTAATTATAAATTTTATAGCATTCACATGTACTAGAATTTCATTATTTATTCGTTATTCAGCAGAGAAAGTAGTGTGAAATCTCTCTGTTCCCCAAAATTTCAATTAATTTTGTCGGAAGGAATTGAACATACTACGGTGGCGTTGTGTTAAGCGCAGTGGTTGTAGATTCAATCGTCACTCGGAGAAATGATTACATTTAAGCAAAGCGAGGCGTTGAGTTCCGTCACTCAATGCACAATGACTTAAAAGCTAGGCGGGGCGGAATCGCAGTGTCTAAGCACTAAATTCCTTCTGCCTACCCTGCTGTGGGACGAAAAAACCGAATATAGAACTAGTAAATATCAAATATAATAATATGTAAAAATCTAATAAGAAGGTTATGCACTAAAATCAGTCAAGTCAAGGTTTACAATTTTAACAAAAACAAGACGGAGACAAACAAAGGATCATAAAAAAATTAAAACTAACTAAAAAGTTACCAAAAGTAATTTATCATGTAGAAATGAACCCACGAATACTGCCTTAATACCGTAAGCCATCTCAAAAAAACATTATGTGGTACTTTTATGTATCAAATAGTCAATTTAAACCCATACAAAGTCCTGTAGTTTAAGGAGCAGGAGTAACATCCAATAAGAGTACTTATTTAGAAAACGTATAAAAATTTGAACGTAGTGGGACTTGAATCCGCGCTTCCTGGAAACCAACCAGGTGCTCTGACCACTAAGCCATATATTATCATCAAGCTATATCGAAACTTTTAAACGCTTGTTACAACTTATTTATACTGTTAGCATCTAAGGAGATTTTTACAAATTTCCGCTACCCAAAGATAATTACTATGAATTATCGTCTGGCAAGAGAAAATGCTATTTATTAAATATTTTTAACATTTCAAAGTGTCCACATTTAGGAAAGAACAATACTTACTGGTTATGGGTTCGATCCCCACTCGAGGAGACGAAATATTTACTTAAATTTATATTTCCATTTCTTCGATCTGGTGTAGAGGTTAAGCGCGGCGTTGAGTTCTGCCACTCAACACTCCAGAATTCGGCAGAAAATGGGGAACGGAGTGTGTAACACTAGGTTCCCTCTGCCTACCCTGCTGTATGCGGGATACAGCGTGAAGCTGATAATACTTATTTAGTAAACGTATAAAAATTTGAACGTAGCGGGACTCGACCCGCGCCTCCTGGAAACCGACCAGGCGCTCTCTCTCTCTTTTTATATATATATATATATATATATATATATATATATATATATATATATATATATATATATATATATATATATATATATATATATATATATATCTTTTATATATATATATATGTATAATATAATATATAAAAAAATCACCGTCCACAACCGTCGCTTTTACAGTCACAATCACATACCACGACGGCTTTAGTCGACCTACAAACATAAATCAAAGTGAATTTTAACTTTTTTAAAGTGATACATGGGCACATGGACACGGTATAATAAATAATTGCTTGATTAATAATAATTGTTGTTTTCCTACTTTGAGCAAGCAGTCTCCATTTCATTAAAGTACTTTGTAACTTAAAGAGTTACTTATTAAGAAAAAGTATAAAAATTTGAAAGTAGCGAAATTTTAGTTATAATTTTTTATAAAATTTTTAAATTTTTATACGTTTTATTAATAAATATTTCTTTCCTAAGTGGAGTGTAATTACACTTTTAAAATATTTAAAAATATTTTAAACGGTCGTTTTTTAATCCTCCACTGCTAACTGCCACTGCCACACAAATTTAGCATTTTACATATATGTATATGAACTATTATACCTTATAATAAATATATTTCTATTTTTTATTAATTTAAATTATTTTGTTACCAACTTTACCCTCTCTGAATAAAAAAATATCTTCCAATTTATACGTTGTAATAAATAACCTTTATAGTCACTAGTCCCTATACTATTACAACCATTCACAACTGATTGAACCTATTTTATTGTCAACGACTACGAATTCAACAAAATTGAAAATCTGAAAGAAATCGAGCAAATAATCTGAAATTCTATTAGCATTGAATCAGGCATAAGAAGTCTGGAAAAGTCACAAATTTATATTAATATTTTGGATTTAGTATCACAAATCTCTCTCGAAGATTATTCATATAAATAGATTTTACTAAACATTTGACGTTTTTTTTTGGTTCACGCCATTATTCTGGAGATATTGCGTGTTGAGTGGCGGAATTTAACACCGCGCTTCGCCTCGTTACCAGAGCCAGGAAATGAAAATATTAAATATTTAATTTCCCCAAGTGGGAATCGAACCCACAATCGTCGCGTATACAGTTGCGGCACGGTGTGCCGTTGCCCCCCAAAGGCCTCCTCGTCATTTTATTTTTAGTAAAAATCGATATATTGCTTTGAGATAAAAATTAAAAGCTATTTGTATCTCAAAGCAACGTGTTACTGAAAATGTTAATTACTTTACATAAATTAATTAATTTTGTTTTTGACATAAAACATTCGCGTTCAATACGGAAATCACTAAGCAAGTATTTCATTATTTTTTTTTAATGTAAATAAAAAGTTTCTCACCGAAAAAGTATTTGTTCGATTAAAAATAATTCTTTTCTTCGCCTTTTGAACAAGCAGTCATGACCGATATAGTTAAAAGATAGCTTGTAATTAAAAAAAAATTGGATCGTATGCTGTACGTTATTAACCTTTTGCATATAGATCAACCTAACAAATATATATATTTACATGTATTAAACGTTTATATATAAATAAATCAGCTTCACGCTGTATCCCGCATACAGTGAAGTAGGCAGAGGGAACCTAATGTTTAGACACTCCGTTTCCCACTTTCCGCCAAATTCTGGAGGTGTTGCATGTTGAGTAGCGCTTTGCCTCGACACCAGAGTGAAGAAATGAAAATATACATTTAAATAAATATTTCATTTCATCGAGTGGGGATCGAACCCACAACTTGTCGCGTTTAGAGTCATACTTTGTGCCTCTGCGCCACGACTGGCCTCTTTTATAAATTTAAATTATTTTATATTCAAGTTTTCGCTGCCTGAACAGAAATGCGGATGGTACCTTAGATAGTCACTATCTAAGGCTCTTTACGTCAAAGGAACTTTTCCTTTGCGATTAAGCATTACGACTGCAAGTCAGCTTTGTCAGTTCGACGAGTTAAACTTTGAAAGAAATTTCTTTAAAGGACAAAAAGAACTTGACTGGTAGCCCTTCAAACTTTATGTGATTCTAATTTCTATTATTATTAGAAATAAAAGATACTAACTTTTTTACTAAAACCATTACTATAAAAAACGTTCGAAAATGAGTCATTTGTCAAACTAAAACAAAATATTAAATTTTTCTTAACGACAAGTGTATTATGCCAAGGTTTTCAAAAAGATGGAATATTTATTTAAATTAATATTTCATTTCAACACCCTGGTGTCGAAGCAAAGTGCGGCGTTAAGTTCCGCCACTCAGCTCACAATGCCTCTATAATTCAGCAGAAAGTGGAGAGCGAAGTTTATTAACGCTAGGTTCCCTCTGCTTACCCTGCTATACGTGGGATACAGCGTGAAGCTGAAAAAAAATATTACTTTTTCCCGTACAAATATGAATATCTAATCTAGATCTCCTAATCATTAATCTTACAGTCACTAAATTGGATCCCGCAAAATGAATGGACGCATCCCTTTTAGCAGATTCTCTAGGAATAAATTTCAGTAATTAAGTTGTGACGGTTCAAATAAATCCTTACTGCGCTGAACTTATGACAAGTGAGGGTAATGTGATAAGTCAAGTAGTAAGTAAGTAAGATGTGTCTAAGGCTTGCGGGATACAGCGTGAAGCTGATTTAATTTTCTTTTCTTTTAATATACCAAATACATATATCTATATATAAACACCACGTTTTCTTAAAAAGCCATAAAAATCAAAACGACGGAAAATATATGAGCTTTATCTGCTATGTTTGCACTTTTGACAATAATGCCTTACTTTTTCGTTATTTTTATTCTAAACGGCCAATTTAGGTAAAAAATAAATGACTTGCTCAGCCGACGATAAGTCGTTTTTAGGGTTGGCCCCCTAAAGCAATATGATCTATTAAATGTCTAGACGGCTCTCTCAAATTTCTAGTTTTATTGACAATTTAAAGAATCTTGAGTGTAGAAAATATTCAATAAAGATTTGAAAACACAAATATTTAGTATGAAGATTTTCAAACAATAAAATGTAATTAAATTAATCAATTTAATTACATTTATTTAAACGGTTTCTATTAGGGCTGAGGTAAGTAATAGAAATAGATTTATTTAAAACCGTCTTACTACCGACTTTATTTAAACTAAACCTGTACGAAGTACCTACATAAAAAAAACAAAAACGTTTATGGAGCGTTCAATGTATTTTCGATATTGGCATGAAAAAATACACAAATTAACCCAAAAATATTTTTATTTTTAATATAGTCCCCCATAATCAATTGTTACAATACATTTGTTACATCGATGATATTAACTTGTCGATTCCCTGTAAAAAACAACTTTGCGCAACGTCCTTGCCTGAAAAATGCACATTTATTGCTCCCTTCAGCTTTTCACCATCGACAAATCGTTTCCCACAAAGATATTTTATGCTGATTTATGTGTATGGTACCAATTGATAGTTTAGTCATCTCCGCTATCATTTTAACCTTCACTTGGGCATCTTCAAATACAATTTTCTCAACTTTTTTACATTTTTTAACTGGATCATGTTAGAGACAGCAACCGGACCATGTAAGTGAGAGAAGATGGTCATATTCAAGGCTCTCTGTCTCTGCCACTTTTGATGTCACTTAATCACTTTTGAATAGTAGACAATTAAAGTGCCGATTCTTGATGTCGATCAAAAAATGTGGCTGCTAAGCCATCTTCACTTTATTAATGGTTCTTTTTACTTTTTCCTTGTTTAATAAGAAATTTAAACACAGTGCGGTGCTCGATTTTCTTCAGCATTGTCGCGTCATTCCGTTTACTTGTCGTTAACAAAGGATTATGAGCACACTAATGATTACAAATATATCAAATTTTATATTTATACCCTCAGACAATATCATTAACGAAAAAATTTACCATCAAGAAAAAGTAAGTGTTGTCACGTTCCGCATGAGCTGGGCATGCAAGCGAGAGAGAATATAAATAATCTGTATAATTTAAGACAAAAAATTATCAATGCAGTCGTTAGACTTCAAATAAACGTTAATTTAACAAAAAAAATATATAAAATCCAATGAACTTTTATATTATAAAAAATAATAATAATTCAAAGATAATTATAGTTCAATTCAATTCATAAAAGTAAGCAATTTAATATCATTTTTTTCTTATGACGTTATCACGTAAAGTTATCGTCCGTAAACCGGACGGACATTACAGACAAACAGTTTTTATTCAATTTTTTTCCGACATTGCGTGTTGACCGAAGGAATTCAAAGCGCGAAGTTAAGGAACGCGACCGCATACGAGGCACGTACGCCGTTGTGCGCGTGCCTCAACACGGTAATGTTCCAAAAATTGGACCGCAAGTGAGGAACATATTAGGGTACTATGAAAAAAACAGCGTGAAGCTGCTTTTTTGGTCATTTTAACTATTCATTTCGTTCAGGCTTATCCAAACAGCACCAAAAAGAAACTTCAAATTTACCATAAATAAAAATTGGTTGTTTTTAAGGATATTATGAAATAAACTGTAAAAAAACGACACTGTAATAGAAGTAAACACAAAACTGACTGACCCACGACGCAATAAGAAAACGTTTAAAGTATCTGTCAGTCTTATACCGTAGCTCCTGAATTAATAAACCGATTTGAGTGCGGTTTTTTATAGAAATCCTTATTCTAAGCTTTATTTTATGAAAATCGGATTAATTTTATAAGCACTTTACTAAAATGAGGTAATGACACATTTGGCCGGAGGTTTTCTATTTTGCTGATTCCCGCAATTCAACACGCAATTATTGAATTAAAAAATATACTTTTTCTCACTCTTAGCTCCGCTGATGTTTGATATGTCCATGGATGACGGTATCCACTTTCCATCTTGTCATTCTATTCGTATACCATCTTTTTTTTTCGATAATATACCTAATATTTGTTGCGTAAATAATTATAATTTTGAACAAAAAAAACGACTTCAACCGGATCCCACAATCTGACTCTAACCAAATTCTTAACAAACTACCCATGATGTATCCTTTCCAATAAAAAAAATCATCAAAATCGGTTGACGTAATACTGAGTTATTCGTCCATTTGTCACGCACATACTTAATGGTAATTTAAGACTTATAATGATTTTCTCAAGGATAACATTGTCAGAAATAGACCAAATTGAAATAGGACCATAGAGGAAGCACCAGCTCTCAAATATTTAATCATCAAAATCAGTTCAGTCAGTCAAAACTTATTAGGATGCATAAAAAATGTAGTCGAATTGATAATCTCCTCATTACGGAAATCTCGGGAAGGAGGCAAAGCGCGGCGTTAAGTTCCACCACTCAACACACAATGCCTCGAGAATTCGGTGGAAATTGGGCAACGGAAATGTCTTAATGGGAATAATGTCACCGTAACTCATCGCATATTCATTTAAAAAATAGCTACGTCCTTTGTATTTTGGTTATCGTGTTGCCATTATCGTCATATTCCTTTAAGTCTTATGATGCAAACTTATTTACATACGCTACCCCAAGAATCTTTATAGCAATCGGTTCTGCGTTACCCACATCTAATGACTTCCGTCGCTAACCTGGATCTCACCCGGTGTACTACCGGGTCACCCGTTAAGAATAGAATGACAGAAGGACAGAGTGACACAGTTTGTCATTTTTTTATAGAAAAGACAAAGCAAACATGCTCATGGGACCACCTAGTGGTAGAAATCCCCGTGGAACACCAGAGGAGATACAGGTACGGTGCGCGAGTTTATGACGGAGACGAATTTTTCGAAGATATCCATGTCTTATCGACATAAAATCACTACAGCAGATAAGCCTTTCCAAGGATGTGGAAGGAAGTTGCTATAAAACTACCCTTAGGGACTCAGCTACTTTTTACCCCTCAAACTTGTAATCAGCAGGTCGTGGAGCAGCGGCACGAGGTGTGACTGCAAAACCGACTGGTTGTGGGTTCGATCCCCACTCGAGGAGATGAAATATTTACTTAAATTTATATTTCCATTTCTTCGCTCTGGTGTCGAGGTTAAGCGCGGCGTTGAGTTCTGCCACTCAACACGCAATGCCTCCAGAATTCGGCAGAAAGTGGGGAGCGTAGTGTCTTAACACTAGGTTCCCCTCTGCCTACCCTGCTGTGTGCGGGATACAGCGTGAAGCTAATTTAATTTAATTTTAATTTAAAACTTGTAGTATAAATTTATTCTATAAACATTCCAACTATTTCAAACACAGTGAGAAAATATATTACAGGAAGCTGTTTTCTTGTCAGTTGGTTTTCTGTAGGAATGAAACGAGAAAACAGAACATAATTTCCAATAAAGCACATAAATTAATGTTTATTGTGAAATAAAGTGATATTGAGATACGTGTTCGATACTGATGTGCTGTACGTCTTCGTTTCCTTTTTCTTTTCTACAGTATCTATAAATATATAATTTTCGAATATGCTATAATTTGTACTATAAGTTTATTATGTTTTTCTTTGTATATCATAAAACAGTGCTAATATATTAAATATGATTGTAGATTTTTCTTTAGCCTCCCTAAGTACGGGACATTGCAGGGTAAGCTGATGGAACCTGGGATCCTAGTGTGAAGGCACTCTATTAAGATACTTCGGTCCCCTTCTTTTCGCCAAATTCTAGAAGCAGCTTTAATAATGACTGCAACTTGCAATAAATGCTAGACCTCCTAATCGTTAATCTTACAGTCACTAAATTGGATCCCGCAAAATGAATGGAAGCATCCCTTTTCGCAGATTCTCTAAGAATAAATTTCAGTAATTAAGTTATGACGTTTCAAATAAATCCTTACTGCGCTGAACTTATGACAAATGAGGATAATGTGATATCTAAGGCTTGTTGTCCATCTAAGATTACTTTATCGTCATATGAAACAAATTTTATAGAAGTTTTAAAGAAAAAGACGAGACGTCCTGTCACGTTGGACCGTCACGGCGCAGTTAATATTATGGAGCGACTTTTGTTGATTTACTTTTCTGTTGAATGGATTTCTCTATTTTTGTTTCAGCTTCACGGTATGTTCCGTAGGTACTGGTGTTAAGACACTCCGCTCTTCACTTTCTGCAGAATTCTCAATCAAACTATTGAGCCCCTGCACCACAACTGATCTCAATTGATGTGAGTAGTCGAAATTGATGTCTATCATCGTCATCTTTGTAAATTAGTCGTTCAAATTAGAACTACAATTAATATACAAATAATAATAATTATATGACCGCCTCAATAGTATACAATGATTATTAGGTTCACTCGCTATATCCGGGATACAGCATCCCGTGCATAGAGCAGGGTAGTCAGAGTCAGATAATTATATATATGTATATGTATATGTATATATATATATATATATATATATATATATATATATATATATATATATATATATATATATATATACATATATATATATGTATATAATGCTTAATTATAATTATGTTTGTTTTCAGTATCCTTACTTAATTTAATAGCATTGCTTTTTGTAAGACAAAGGCTTTAACGCGAACGCTCGCCTTGATAAGGGTAAACACATTATTCGAACTAGCACCTAGAGAAATTATATGAAAGTGGATATTCAATATGTTTGTAAACAAATATTATCAATGTTGCTGGATTTGAACCTGTATTTTTTGCATATCCTTTTTAAATGTCTTGACTACTAAGCTATAAGTCCACTGACTATCCTATAGTTAAATTTTTACACGATTGTAATAAATTTGGTACTTAAAAGTAATTATAATTATTAGTACTTACTCATTAGATCACCGGCTCCCGAACAGTGGTCCGTGGACTAGTAGTGGTCCGCAGCAGCTAATATATAGTATGATATTTGGCAATAAAACATAAAATATTTTGACATTTAAATTTACTACTATGAAATTCACACATCATACAAAATATCAAAGTTTTTTTTTGAACATTGTGATTTCTTATCTTGTAAGTTCCTACTGATTTTGAAATTATTATTTTTTGTTTAATTATAAATTTATTTTGAGGCCAGTCGTGGCGCAGCGGCACGAAGTGTTAAAAATCTTTTATTATTTTCTAATTGGCGTGATTTCGAATTTGTCCGTGTGTAGGTACTCGCATTTCAATTCACAAACAGTGGTCTTTGTAAAGTTTCTACTAATTACTCGAATAAGCTGAAACTCAAACTGGACGCCTAAGTTAATTAAATTACAAATTCAAATTCAAATTCAAATAATTTTATTCAAAATAAGAAGTTACATGCTTCATTTTTTGAACGTCAAATAATTTACCACCAGTTCACTAAAGTTAATGCCTCAGACCTGAGATGAACCGGCGCAAGAAACTCAGCGGAACCTATTTTTTTAAAATAAATTTATACAAATACATATTTAAATATCTGTGACAATGATACTTTTGAAACAGACTGAAGCGAGCATTTCATTCCCAAGGCGTGTTATCATTTACAAAATCATTAATTTGGTAATAACCATTAACACACAAACGTCTTTTCACAATTTTTTTAAATCGTGATATAGAAAATTCTCTGACGTTTTCTGGGATCCTATTCAGCATTTCATAGTATTTTATATTATATACATATATGGTAATGATGGAGGCCAGTCTAGTGGAGGCGGTTGAGGCCAGTTATGGATCCGCTTGCCACTCGAAGCAATGAAATGTTTAATATTTTTAACTAACTTCCAAAAAAAGGAGATTTTCAAGATCTGATGATGGGATCCTGGAGAAATCTAAGGGACTCTTTAAATTTGTTAGGCACACTTACAAGGATTTGAGTATTTTGTAAAGACTCGTGTGTTTACTTTCGGAAATCACAATTGGATGACGTGGAACTGACGATGAAGACCGTAGATGGCCTAAGTAGTTTTACTACTTTTACTGTAATAGTTACAAGGGAAACCATTGTTAAAACTTTTCGCCAAAAATGAGATTCCTCAATCTTTGCATTTCTTTATAACCAACTTCAAAAAAGAAGAGGTTCTCATTTTCAACCGACTTAAAAAAGGGAAAGGTTCTCAACTCGCCCGAATATTTTTTATATACGTTCTTATCAATATACCCAATTAAGATTGAAGCTACTATGTAATAGTGGTTGTACCACTACGTACACGGTCGAGAAGCATCCTTTTCAGGTGTAGACCTGAAATCTGATCACTTAAAATCGTAAAATAATTTATTTTTTAATAAAAACCTATAAATTTACTTAATTTACTTAACAAAATCAAAGTATTATTTCTTTATTTGAAGTAAATTTATTTTATACTTTTTAGTTTGTTTAAAGTTGATTTATTTTTTGTTAAAAAATAATTTTCGTTTTCTCACTTTAATAATGAGGCAAAATGCTGCGTTGAGCCACTCAATACGCAATGCCTCCAGAATTCAGTAACAAAATTGGGAACGGAAGAGTCTTAATGAGACCGAAGTATATACAAGGTTCCAAGGTTCCCTCTGCCTAGCCTGATAAATAAATGAAATCTAATGATAAAGTATTGATACGTTTGATATTTTTTTTAAATAATACGCTTATTATCTATGCTAACATTATAAAGCTAAAGAGTTGTTTAAGTAGAACAGTGTGTTCACTTTTCAACTAAACCAATTTTTTAGCTAATATCAGGAATTACTGGTTCGAATTACAAAATATATTATATATTGTGTTAGAACTCGGAAGCGGTTAACGTTATTAAAAATAAGATAAAAACACATATCGTCTATATATTTTTAAATTATTTAGAAAGAGATTTTATGTGATTGCAATAAGTGATATGTATAACCTAATAACAATACTTAGCACGAGTTTCATTCCGATAAGAGCCGTTGCCTTTAAGCAACTGCCCCTGATTGACTTTTACTTTCTGAATAAATAAATAAATTACCATTTGATCCGGGGACGAAATCCCGAGTGAGAGACAAAATAAAACAACAGATTTCATGAATAATTTTATTCAATAAATAATCTGAAGAAATGTATGACTTGTATATAACGGAGTTATCGCGGTACAAACCTAACGTACAGGGGGTCGTCGGTCCTCATGACGAGGTCCGCTTTCAGCGAGGGCCGCGCGCCGGGCACTTTCGCCTCCAACTTGAAATTCCTTATTATCTCACTTAAAACTGACTTCATTTCCAATTTTGCGAATCTTTGGCCTGCAAAAAAAAATCATGTGGAATATATAAAATTTAAATTAAATTAAATCAGCTTCACGCTGTATCCCGCACACGGCAGAGTAGGTAGAGGGAACCTAGTGTTATGACACTCCGTTTCCCACTTTCCGCTGAATTTTGGGGGCATTGCGTGTTGAGCGGCGGAACTCAACGCCGCGCTTTTTCTCGACACCAGAGCTAAGAATAGAAATATAAATTTAAAAAATGAAATAAATATTTCGTTTCCTCGAGTGGGGATCGACCTGTTGCCTTCACAGTCACACTTTGTGCCCCTGCACCGCTACTCACCTCAAAGCGGTATGTATATATGATTTATTTATTTATTATCCTTATGCAATCTAGACTTATTATACTCCGTTTTTACCCTTCGCTTTATTTTTGAGATTTTGCTTATTCCAAAATGAAAATAATTAATTTAAATTTTACCTAAAAAAATTAAAAAACTTTTTTTTTAAATATTATAATCTACATTGAATCTAAATGTTGGAATTTCGTTTATTAAAATATTTAACTTTTAATAGTTGGCTATAGAGCGTTAGGTGATATTTCAGGTGCTGGTGATAATCCGACTAGCTTCGGCTACTAGCCTACTTCAGGTACAATTTTTTTTTAATTATTGAGTAAATAACTGTCTTTCGATAAATGATTGACTGTTCAATATATTCGAAAAATCTCAAAATAAATTTGTTAAAAACAAAAGTTGTAACTATCATATGAAAATTGTGACGTTGATAATTCGAACATACATACACCTAAAGTAGAGAAAATTATATCGAAAAGCTTTAGTTCAAATCGCAAAATTTCAATAAAACATTAAGTAAATACATACCTATACAATTTCTAGGTCCAGCACTAAATGGTACATACGCGTAGGGGTGTCTGGACTCTCCATTTAAAAATCTCTCCGGCTTGAATTTTTCTGGTTCGGGATACAAGTCTTCTTTACGATGTAAACCGTATATGTGGAGAAGAACTTCTGAGTCTTTCTTCACTTTTACATCACCTGTAACGGAAGATATGTATTATATGTGTCTTCACACTGTCGTGCCTCCGAACCATCTAATTTTAGCCTGTCGAATGGCGGGAACTCAAATCCGTACTTTGTCTTGTTACTAAAATAAAGAAAATAAATCATATCTTGAAGTGGGAATCGAATCTACAACCGTCGCGTACAGTCGGAGGCAAATTGCTGTGCCACAGCGGCCTGAATCAAAAGTAAAGTATATTACAGAATATTCTCTATGCCTATTCTATTATGCGGGGTACTCGCCCAATATCCAGAACATTACATGTTGAATGGCGGAACTCAACGCCATTTTTTTGTTTTTCTAAATATTTTTTTTCCTTCTATTGAAAACAATATAGAGCATTAAAATAATTCAATAACACAATTCTTTTTCCTTTTCAATATATGTACCTTTTAACTCATATGAAATAAAAGAGAATATAAATATTGTATGAATATAAATAGAGGCCATATAAATTGAGACCGTCGTGGCGCAGGGGTACAAGGGTGTACAATGTAATTATGGTATTGAAATTCAATCCCCACTTGAGTTAATAAATTATAATATATATTATTATATAAATATAAATATATTTATTATATTTTCATTTGTTCGCTCTGGCAACAAGGCAAAAGACCGGCGTTAAGTCCCACCACTCAACACGTAATGCTTCAAAAAATGCAGCGGAAAGTGGGGAATGGAGTGTTTTAACACTAGGCTCCCTCTGCCTACCCAGCTTTATGCGGGTTACAGAGTGAAACTGATTATTTTATTTTTTATGAATATAAACATTGTAGCTAAATAAGGCCTGCAACATAAGCAAGACATTAACCCAAACAAAAAAATAAAGAGGCAGACTAAAGTGCGCGTCATTTTCAACACTTGTATAGTCAATAAGATTTCCATTAAAAAAAATCTTCACAGGTCGTTCACTTAGAAGATAGATTACATAGATATTTTAATATAAATACTATATTTATTGTCCGTTTGCGTTTTTTTTGTAAGTGTATTTACTTCACCGATTTTGACAACATTTCGTATTGGGATAGTTTGAACTGAAAAGAGAAGGTGAATCTAGTGATAAGACACTCCGTTCCCCATTTTCTGCCGAATTCTGGAGGCATTGCGTGTTGAGTGGCAGAACTATACACCGCGATTAACCTCGACACAAGAGCGAAGAAATGGAAATATAAATTTAAGTAAATATTTCATCTCCTCGAGTGGGGATCGAACCCACAACCAGTCGGTTTTAGAGTCACACTTCGTGTCGCTGCGCCACGACTGGCCTCACTGGACTTCTAATAACCCGCTATTTTAAACGAGACTGAAGTACTGCAAATACTACAAATAGCATATCCCAAAACAATTGTAATAAATGCAATGAAATATATTTAAATGATATCTAATAAAAATATGCGCAGGTAGAGTCAAATAAGTCGCTAGTGTTGAAATAAACTCAAAGTGCACAAATTAGAATGTTCATTTAAATATCGCGCTACGAAGAAACACCTTCAGTGAGAAAAGGTTAAAAGAAAAGACGTCAGTTTAGATGAAAATAACGCATCGTTGCTTTTAAAAAAGCAATAGCGTTTGAAAATAATTGTATTTTACAATTCAATATTCAAAAATGTGAAAAAATACTAATATCGAAATACTGAAAAATACGTAATATATTAGAAATATATTGTCGAAGCCATATAGTAGATTGACTTAGAACGATCTACGAGTTTAATATTAGTTATGGATCGCTGAACTTCAAAATCTGTATGAAGTCTGAGCCGATGTGGTATAGTAACACACCATGTGACTTCAAAAGCGACGGTTGTTGGTTCGATTCCCACTCAGGGGAATTAAATATTTAATATTTTCATATCCTCGCTCTGATGACAAGACGTTGAGGCCAGCTACTTAACACGAAATGTCTCGAAAATTTGGATTTGGATTCGAATGTGGAGAATGGAGTTTTTTAACACTAGCTTTCCTCTACCGAGTTAGAAACGGGATACAGCGTGAAGCTAATCTTGATGTGTTCAAATTCACCATATTTAGGTAATGGTCTATATTCATGGAATTCCACAAACATTGCAAGCCGAAAGTTTCCATTTCCGTCCGAATATACTGGAGCATTGTCAATAAAAACGTATTCGAACAATGTGGTCCGTTGTTTCGATATACTTGCTCGACGGCTGCAACCCGCGGCTCGTTCAAAAAGGATATTACTTTTCCTCTTTCACGTGTCACGTGTCTATCGAAATGTACGGTTCGGTGTATAAAAATACTGCAATAATGCTATAGCATGGATGGATAGATTTTTTTTTTGGGAGCAACTTTATGTATGGATTTTAACTTGTGATATGGAATAGTACGTATATAAGAAACAACCACTGTCTAACCAATTGTGCGTTTATTATAAAATTTTGAGATTCCTGTCACTTCCCAAAAACTGTATGATAACTGACCGGTTCGATTCCCACTCGGGGGAATGAAATAAATAATAATTTAATTTCCTCGTTCTGGTAACAAGGCAAAGCGCGGCGTAGAGTTCCGCCACTCAACACATATTTCCTCTAGAATTCGGAGGAAAGTGGGGAACGGAAGTATCTTATCACTAAAAAATAAATAAATCAGCTTCACGCTGTATCCCGCACACAGCAGGGTAGGCAGAGTGAACCTAATGTTAAGACACTCCGTTCCCCACTTTCTGCCGAATTCTGGAGGCATTGCGTGTTGAGTGGCAGAACTCAACGCCGAGTTTGCCTCGACACCAGAGCGAAGAAATGAAAATATAGATTTAAATAAATATTTCACCTCCTAGAGTGGGGATCGAACCCACAACCAGTCGGTTTTACAGTCGCACTTTGTGCCACTGCGCCACGACTGGCCTTAATCTTATCACTAGGTTTCCAGATTCCCTTTGCCAGTGTGTGCGGGATACAGTGTGAAGCTAAAAAGAATAAAATGTTGCCTATAATGGGTTACTTATTGAGCAAAAAGGAATTGAAGCTCATATCACCACTTTTAAAAAAATATATTATTTGTGCAATAATTTTTTTTTGGTTAATTTAAATTCATCGAAAAATATTTCCTAGGATAAAATTGAACCCACATTCACAGATCTTGTGGGCTATATAGGGTCTTTAGTAAAATAACCTTACCCAACATAAAGTCTTCCACTATCTGTCGGCCTATGAAAGGTACGGTCGGGTAGATTCTTAATATCTCTTTGATCACAGCATCAAGATACTTCATCTCACCGAATTCAGCCGCGCTTGCTGGTTGATCGGAGTCACCCAAGATTTCGTTGCATTCATTGTAAATGCATTCCTAAAAAAATATAGTTGAAATATTTTGAAAAATAATAGCACAGGATCTGACTATAGACGCAACGGGTGTGATTTCGATTCCCACTTGAAGAATTAATTGTTTTCTTTTCTTCGCTTTGGTAACAAAACAAAGGACAGGAAAGGATAACTTTACAGAAACCGCGAAAAAGAGAGAAGAATGGAGAACGGAGGACGAACGGACAGACAATAAGTTTGATGAGAGCCTACCCTGTTATATAAGAAATATAGTTTGTTGTATTTATTTAGAAAACGGGAAATTATTATACGCTTGTTAATTTCGACGTAGCTTGATGAGAACGTATGGCTTAGTGGTCAGAGCGCCTGGTCGGTTTCCAGGAGGCGCGGGTTCAGGTCCCGCTACGTTCAAATTTTTATACGTTTTCTAAATAAATATTTTTCTTTCCTAAGTGTGGATTAACACTTTTAAAATGCTTAAAATATTTTGTTGTAGTTTCACGTCCTTTCTGGCAGCCAAATGGTAAAATACTACATTCCCATGAAGACACTTTCCGCCGAATACTTGTCGACGTGAATTAACTAAACAAATATGTGAAACCAATTATTTTGTTGCGTGTACTGCTGATAAACTAAACCTTAAGTCTTCAATGGTGAAGACGCGGATGATAAACGTGCCAAGTTAACCCGTCACTTCACGGACGAGCTACCGGACATCGAGATTGCCGAAATTGGGATGGCTCTTGAGCAACTCAAGAACAACAAGGCACCTGGGGAGGACGGTATTACCACGGAACTCTTAAGAGCTGGTGGACGTGTTGTCCTGGAGCAGCTCCGAAAGATTTTTAATACCGTCCTAAACAAGGGTACAACACCGGAGGCATGGTCTAGAAGTGTGGTTATTTTGTTGTTCAAAAAAGGTGATAAAACGCGCCTCAAGAACTACAGACCGATAGCACTTCTGAGCCATGTCTACAACCTGTTCTCAAGAGTCATATCAAATAGGCTTGTTCGAAGATTTGACGATTTCCAACCTCCTGAACAGGCCGGGTTTCGAAAAGGCTACAGTACCGTAGACCACATCCACACACTACGACAAATTGTACAGAAGACCGAGGAATATAATCGCCTTCTGTGTCTCGCGTTTGTGGACTACGAAAAAGCCTTTGACTCTATCGAAACCTGGGCTGTTCTCGATTCTTTGCAGCGATGTCAAGTCGATTGGCGGTATATCGAGGTGTTGAAATGTTTATATAAAGCCGCTTCGATGACTGTCCAAATTCAGGATGTCCAGACAAGAAGAATCCCTCTGAAGCGTGGAGTAAAACAGGGAGATGTAATATCTCCGAAACTGTTCACTAACGCTTTAGAGGATGTCTTCAAAACACTGGACTGGAGTGGACAGTGTATCAATGTTAACGGCGAATACATTTCACACCTTCGATTTGCTGACGACATAATTATAATAGCCGAGTCGCTGCAAGGGTTATCAGAAATGCTGCAAAGCCTGAGTGCTTCTTCCAGACGGGTGGGTCTAAGAATGAACTTGGATAAGACTAAAGTCATGTTCAATTCATTTGTAGACCCAAGGCCAGTTATCGTCGAAAATGTTAGCATCGAAGTTGTTCAGCAATATATCTACCTAGGTCAGACCATACAACTGGGTAGAAACAACTTGGACAAAGAAGCTGACAGAAGAATACGATTAGGCTGGGCAGCAAACTGAAAGCTTCGTCAAATCTTCGATTCGCCACTACCTCAATGCCTGAAATCTCAGGCATTCGACCAGTGCGTTCTTCCGGTCATGACGTACGGGGCTGAGACATGGACTCTAACAAAAGGCCTCGTCCACAAATTTCAAGTCGCTCAGCGAGCCATGAGCGGGCTATGCTCGGTGTATCTCTAAAGGATAGAATCCGAAATGAGGAAATCCGGAGGAGAACCAGAGTAACCGACATAGCTCAAAGAATTTGTAAGCTTAAGTGGCAATGGGCGGGGCATATCTGTCGTAGAGCTGACGGCCGTTGGGGCAAACGGGTCTTAGAGTGGAGACCCCCCCATACAAAACGTCCGGTGGGTCGACCCCCTGCTAGATGGACCGACGACCTAAAGAGAGTGGCAGGAAGCGGATGGATCCGAAGAGCTGAAGATCGAGTGTGGTGACGAGAATTGGGAAAGGCCTATATCCAACAGTGGATGATTGACGGCTGTCGATGATGATGACTGCTGATAATATCAAGTTTATAAGTCTAATTTAAAATGTATAAGAATCGCGAAAATTAAAGTAATTATTAACTACAAATTATGTTTACCTGAACTTCCGGGTAGTCAGCCAGAATCATCAAGCCAAATGAAAGCGCTGTGGCTGTAGTGTCATGGCCCTGGAATTTATGTTAGAAATATGATATCTTGTATTCGAAATTACAATCTTCTTAAAAATATTTTTGTCATCCGTGTTGCAATTCGACAAAAATCACGCACTGTACAATTACACTTTTATAGGAATACATATACAGTAGGTGTAGTAATTGTAGATTTGATTTTATTTTCATATTCACTCTTTACTCAGCATAAAGCGCGATAGAAAGAAAGGACCCAGTATCAAGACACCCCATTCTCTATTTTTTGCCGAAATTCATAATATTGCATGTTGATCTAAGGAACTTAACATTCGTAGGTTGCGCGTTTTGTAAGTCCAAGTCGTCAACAAAACTTACAATTGGATTTTATTTAAGCTATACTAAATTTACTAACAAATTCTAATTTATTTTAGTGTATTTATAAAAGCTCCTAAGTCTGAGATCGATCTTGAGAGCGATTTATAAACACGGATCGTAGAACCAAATAACATGTACCTAAATTCTCTTTACCTACTTCACCTTATATCGAACCTTACCTCAAACATGAAAGTATTGACTTCATCACGTATTCCTTCCAAATCAATTTCACCTCTCTTTTCATATTCCAACAGTAAATCTAACAAGGCAAGTCTTCGTTTTCCTGAAGATTGATCAAAATTACTAGCGTCATAATTCTTTTTCCTCTCCATTATAACAGAATCACAGAAAGAATGAACACTATCCAAACATTCTTTGAATTTTTTCCCCAAAGGGTGCAAGTTGAATATGAAGTCGTTATGAAGCCAAATTGTTGTAAGACGCTCCATTACCACTGGGCCGATGTTTAATATTGCACTTTTGTATTTCAATTTTGCATCAGAACTGTCAGAATCCAATTTAATACCCATTGCCGTTTCTAGAACAATAAAATTGTGTATAAACATTACCTTAACATCAAACAAAAAGTTTTTGTAAATACGTTTTAGCAACATCATAAAAATGAAAATAGTAAAAGAAAGAAATATATTAAAAAAAAAGTTTAACATATTATTGTTTATCTAAAACACCTTCATACATTGTATACTTTTAAGACGAATTTGAACTCATGTTCATTCATACAACAACAGCTAATGAAACAAAACTTTACCACAAATGATACATATTTAAGTACAGTATTTTAATATATTCACATATTATATTATTAACCTTCACACACAAAGACCTAAATTAATATTAAAAGAATGTTAAATCGACATAAATGTACGAGAATATATGTATGTATGATTAATATGATATATTAAAAACTAGCAAACCAGTACTAATATTGTAATAATACAAGACAAATAAATCTTACCGCAAATAACGTAGAGTGTAAAATCACTTATTACTGGCATTACATCGATCACATCATTACCCTCCTGCACAGTTCGCTTCAGATGTTTCACAATGTTCCTGCTGTGTTCTTCAAAAACCGGCATAAAACTTTTGAGAATGTCGAAATGAAATGTGGGTGTTAGAATTTTTCTACGCCTGTGCCATTTCGCACCTGGAAATCGCATAACTTTTAAAATTTTCGTAATTTTTGGTAAATTTTCCGATTCTAAGTGTAACTGTGACGGTTTTAAGATCAGTCCAGCACATTCGAAGGAACGAAGTATTTTAACATCAGCTATATGGGATATGGTGTGACAGTAAAATAAAAAATAATAATAAAATCAGCTATATTGCAACTATTATATAGACAGAGGGAATCTAGTGTTAAGACACTCCCTTTCCTCCTACCCCCTACTGGTGGTACCAGTCGCATTTACAGCCACACTTTATACCTCTGCGCCTCATAGGTAATTCTTCAATCAATAAAGTCTTTACCATAAACCCCGCATAATTTAAAGAGGTTCCGACTGTTAATCCTAATAAAGTATTGGGCTTGTTTATTTTCTTTTTAGTTTTATGCAGTCGGGGTTTTTGTTTTTTATAAATATTTTTGTATTTATATAGTCTTTAAAATAATAAAATATTGTTATTACACAAAAATTCAGGTGAGAAAATAAATTGTATAGTACAAACGGGCGAAGTCGTGAGCTGGCCGCTAGTATTTAATCTATTCTAGCTTTACGCTGTATCCCTAGCGGAGTAGTCAGAGGGAACGAAGCACCAAACGCTACGGTCTCTACATACCTCTTTCGCCTCGTCCACTGTCATCAGCCTCCTCATACGTGCTCTTCGGGCGGACCTTATGCTTTTTACGTGACCTTCCTCCAGTATCTTTGATACCGTGTTTTCGAAGGTCCTCCCCCTACCTCTCTTACCACTCACTTTTCCATCATAAATCTTTTTTGCCATTCTTTCATCACTAATTCATTCGACGTGCCTAAACCAGCTGAGCACGTTCTTCTTCATTCTCACGGTGACATCCTGGCCTAGTACCTGCCATTCTATGTATCTCTTCATTGCGGATTCGATCAGCTAAGCTGACTGCAAATTTTCTACGAAAAAAACGAATCTTTACAGTATTCATCTTTCTTCCATTCTTCTTCTGTAATACCCACGTTTCGCTGCCGTATAACAGCATCGATACCAAAACTGCATTATGTATGGCCAAACGTGCAGCTGTGCTGACCTTTCGCTTGTCATCAATGCAGCTAAGGCACCATAACCCTGTTACCGGAAACAATACGCCTTTCCGCATCCATCTCTACTGAACATACTTCCCAAATATACCACTTCATTCATTTGTCGAATATCTCACCATTTACACTGATCTTGCATTCCGCCCTTTCTTCATTTCTTTCAAATACAAGTAACTTTGTCTTATTCGCATTCAGGCTTAGAACATTATTTTCAAACCTTTCTTTCAGAGTGATGACTAATGCCTGCTACTCGCATTCTGATGATGCAATTAGCACTGCATCCTCTGCGTACGGCAGGCAATTTACACTTAAGTCACTCCCATGTCACTTTGTTTCACTCCTTGGAGACAGCTATCCAAACACAAAATAAATAACCAAGCTGACATGCCGCAACCTTGTTTAACACCCGTTTGGAGTCAAACCAAGGCGACATGCTAGCTCCTACTAGCACGCAGGCTGAGCGATCTCTGTAAAGAGAGTTTACAGCCTGCAGCAAGGGTCCGCTCACATTGTACCAGGGTAGTATGTCCCATAATTTCGTTCTTACAACTTTGCTAAACGCTTTTAGTGTGTGTGTGCTAGTATTTAATATGATGATAAATACTCACCAGTACTAACTAACAATCCCGAACGGAGCCAAGGCATTATAAACGTATAAGGCCTGCTCTTCGTTATATTTCTAGAGTGAGTTAAGACAATCTGTAATAAAATACATAAATAAATATTACACCTAGGAAATTATAGAATAAATACTTGTAAGTAACGTTCTTGTTGTTTCCCTTAGTTTAGTAACTAGTCTTCGTTATATTTATATTTTCCTTTCTTGGCTCTGGTGTCGAAACTTAGTGAAGTTGCCCCTGCCTAAGCTGCGGTGTGCGGGATACGATGTGAAACTAATTTTTGATTTATATTTAACTAGTGTTAGTGTTAGTGATCGGAGCGCTTGGACGGTTTCCAAGATTTTTTTTCCTAAAAAAATATTTTTCTTTCCATTTAAACATTAAATTAAAATTTCGACTTTAAACATGATAAAAAAATCATGCGTCTCGCAGCTGCGCTGACGTTTCGCCGTCTCAACAATCCAGCTAAGGCATCATAATTTTGTTACCGACAATAATACGCCTTTCTATACTCACCTCCATAACTCACCTGATATACTACTTCATTCACTTGATTAATATATTTTTAAAATATATCTACTAACCTCTATATCTTCCATTTTGAATATATGTAATACATAGCGGCTCATCACCTTAATGGCTACTCGGTCACCGTACTGTTTATGTAACTCTGTTACTTTTTTAAACAGCTCAGCTGTGAACAATAAATATTTTTAAAAATACTTTTTTTGGTAAGTTTAATGAACAAATGATATGTCACTTGGTTCTCAATTTTCCTCGAATTTCACTAAAATTGAAGGTAGCTGTCATTATTATTTTAATAGACCTTTCATAAATCTTTCTTTCTTTTCTAAATTTCTCTTACATTTTCGCGTTTCACGTCTCGCTTTGTCCACTGTCGCTTGAACAGAGCAGAGAAATGAAATCAATCATTTTACTATAATCATGAAAGAAAGAACCCTGAATGGGGATTTGAACTACCACCATCGCGTTTACAGTAAGATGCTATCCCACTGCGTCAAAATGACGTTGTAATTGTTTATTGCATATTTCCTTAATATAAGGTATTTTTTTTATGTAAACATTAACCCTGATGGGATTCGAATCTATTTTCCAAGTTAAATTGCAATATTCTTGATTGATAATATTGCACTACAGTAGTGACAGTCAGAGTTCCCCGAACTACTCCACAATATCAAACATATCGTATTTAAGCCTTACAGAGTTACATGTAGTGACATCGTGCGGCAAACAGATGATTGTACGTATTAGATTTCAACTCTAGCAAGTCTAGAGATGGAGATACAAAATTTATTCATTAAATTTTAGGCATTGCTAGGTATTAGTAGGCGTTGAGTTCCGACACTCAACACACAAAGGCTCCAGAATACGGCAGTGACTTAACACTATAGGTTCCCTTTGCCTACCCTTCTGTGTGCAGGATACAGAGTGAAGCTAATTTATTTTTACTATTTTTTTAAGTCGCAGTATATATGCAACGTGAGCCATTAATTTGTAATATAACGTGCAATATCAATAGTCACTTTAAGTCATGTTTACATTTATTTTACCTTATTTTCTCACTTCACACGTTGAAGTGAACTGAGACATACTGTGCACTTAAATATTTATATAAGAAGAAACTATATATTATTTCTAAATAACTCTAGTGGACAATCATTATATTTTTTCCGCAGAATTCTACATTGCATTGATTTAACTAATTTAACTCTGGATTGAGATTGCATGTTGAGTGGCGGAACTAAACACCAAAGCGAAGAAATGAAAATATTAAATATTTTATTGTCTCGAATGGGGGTCGAACCCACAACCGGTCGCAGTTACAGTCACACGCTTGTGCCGCTACGCCACAACTGGCCTCTAATAAAAAACAAAACAAATTCAAATTATACACGATAATAAAATATACAAAAGTTATAAACACGCATAAATTATAAAGTGTATTTATTAGAATTGATAGCGCGACTGCTATGGGTTTGATTGCCACTCGAGGGAACGAATAGCTCAAGATCCCAGGGCCCCCAGATCTACGTCATTTTAGCAAAACTGAAATTTTCAGGACTTTTAGTCTTATAATTTTAGTCTAATAAAAATAATAGGTAAGAAAGTATGCCTACTCATTAACTTGAAAGTGAAGGGGGGAGGCTTTTTCAAAGCTTTTTCAAATAAATATGCCTGTGTGGGAGAGTGGTTGGGCCATTGTATTGGTCTGGATGCTAATAAGGGATCTTGAAATAGTTCGTAAATAATATATGTAAAATTAAAGCTTGCTAGTATAACCTAGTTTGTCCCAATTTTAAACAACCTTTCGGACGTCTGGCAGGAGTAAAGACTCATGTAAAAGGCGTGGTAATAAAAAATATACATTATTTACATTATTCTTAAATAGATATTTAAATACGAGCGTTTTTACTTTAACGTAGGTGAGCGTGTATCTTAAGCTGACGCTACCTCTGAAAGAGCCCCACTTTGAAGTTAGGAAATAACAACGCATACAATCTTTACTACATATTAGACTATTAATCCTCAAAATTTCAGCTTTGCTAAAATGACGTAGGTCTGGGGGCCCTGGGATCTCAGTCTAAAATATACATAAATTATTTCCAATCCCCCGCTCTGTCATACAAACGCGGCTTTGAATTCCGCCACTTAATAGAAATAAATGAAATATTTCAATAGATATCGATGAAACATTCGATAGCTGGATACAACAAATTATTTACGCGTAATTGTGAACCAATTAAGATAATATTTCCCTAATTTTGGCAAATATGGTATGTAATTCTAACATTATTAAGCCTTTTGGGATTCATTTCAATACATCTCTAAAAGTTAACAACTTTTAATGAGCATATACGCCACGGGCGTATACTCAAAGCTCAAGGTAAATTTAACCCATAATTGGGTACTTGGAAACAATTTCTTACTGTAAGGGAAAAAAACCATCAGTTATTTTCTTTTTGGTTTCTCGCTGTATCCCGCACTTAGTAGGGAAGGCAAAGGGAACCTAGTGCTAAGACGCTCCATTGACATTAAAAAAAATCGCGCAACTTAACTATGCGCTCGCTTTGCCTCGTTATCAAAGTGGAGAAATGAAAATATTTAATATTTATTTTTTTCCAGTGGGAACCAAACCCACAACTTGTCGCGTTCACAGTCTACGCTTGTGCCCCTGCACCACGACTGGCCTCGACAGTTTGTTTTTCAGTTATATATTATTTAATTATACACATAAATAATAAAGTCAATTGATTTAGTGTTCTGCCTGTTTAAAGTTAGTTAGTTACAATGTTATGTATTAAAAAAATGGGGAACGAAGTGTCTTAACACTGGGTTCCCTCTGCCTACCCTACTGTGTGTTGGATAAGCATGAATCTGATTATGTACCCTAAATTGCATGCTAAGGGTGTTAAGCAAAACATAAATAAAAATCCAATAGGAAAGGAAAAAAAACAATCAGATCTCAATAATGTTATGTATATAAAAAATGAAAAAAAATCTAGCTATATATTTATTTAAAAATATAACAACTGTATATTTATATTAAAAATAAATAAATCAGTTTTAAGCTATATAATGATTTTTATAAAATCAAATTAAATCAACTTCACGCCCGCACACAGCAGGGTAAGCTGACGAAACCTAGTGTTAAGACACTCCGTTCTCCACTTTCCGTCGAGTTCTGGAGGCATTGCGTGTTGAGTGGCGGAATTCAACGTCGCGCTTTGCCACCCACAAACACCCGATTTTACAGCCACACTTTGTGCCCCTGCGCCACGACTGGCCTCTCTATAAATTAATTAAATTTTATACGAGATTTTGTTGCGTGAATAATAATTAAGAGCTTTTAAAATATCGTATTACATTTTATATGATACTAGCTTTTGCGTTATCCTTTCCCGCGTGGTCTAAATGAAAAATAAATAAAAGTAAAAAATAGTAAGTAATAAATAAAAGTAAAAAGTAGTAAGTAATTAAGGCCGGTCGTGGCGTAGCGGCACGAGGTGTGACTGCAAAACCGACTGGTTGTGGGTTCGATACCCACTCGAGGAGATGAAATATTTACTTAAATTTATATTTCCATTTCTTCGCTTTGGTGTCGAGGTTAAGAGCGGCGTTGAGTTCTGCCACTCAACACGCAATGCCTCCAGAATTCGGCAGAAAGTGGGGAACGGAGTGTCTTAACACTAGGTTCCCTCTGCCTACCCTGCTGTGTGCGGGATACAGCTTGAAGCTAATTTAATTAATTTTTTTTTTTAAATAATAAAAAATATTAAACAGTAATACAAAAAACAAACATTATTTATGTTTTATTGAAAAAAAATAATTAATTTTGTCATTTCTTCATGTGCAAAACACAACGTGAAGATGATAAAAAGAAATTACAAAAAATTGCAACGTAAGAAAGCGTCACCCCATGGTTTCTGTGAAGTAATATATTTATACCAAGAATCTATTAAACTTCAACCACTAGTTCCTGAGATTAGCACCTTTAACCAAACAAACTCTTCAGCTTTGTAGTATTATTATAGAATTACTCGTTGCCGTCATCGTGGCAATTACATACCTGACTGATACGATAGCTATGGACTCTCCATTCATAGAAAGGTTTTGGTTGATATTTCCAGGTGTTTTCAAACGCAAAATTAAACTAAAAAAAATCACCCGACATCTACAAACATTGACATTTGATATTAATATTTACAAATCAGAAAAACAAACAGCTAAACGTGTTTTCTATATAGTGAAATATGTCTAGTAAGAAAAGTACCTCTTCAGTACTAATAACTGTCATAATCTTAAACTTGTACAATTTTTTCCTTATTTATCCATTTACTATCCTAATTTCAACGCCTTAAACTATAATTTTATTTATATTACACGATATATAAAGGCCAGTGGTGGCGCAGAGGCACAAAGTGTGACTGTAAAACCGACTGGTTGTGGGTTCGATCCCCATTCGAGGAGATGAAATATTTACTTAAATTTATAATTTCATTTCTTCGTTCTGGTGTCGGGGCAAAGCGCGGCGTTGAGTTCTACCACTCAACACGCAATGCCTCCAGACTTCGGCAGAAAGTGGGGAAGGGAGTGTTTTAACACTAGGTTCCCTCTTTCTACCCTGCTGTGTGCGGGATACACATACATAATTACTTACTTTGTGATAACCCTATAAAATCAAAAATACATCCGATAATGGGCCATGGCGAGGGTCCAGGGAGTCGCGCCAAGTCATTTTCTTCTGTTTTAAATTGTTTCCAAATAAAATAACATATCAAAACTGCCAATGGTATTTGCCACAGCATTGTTCTATCGTTTGTCTACGTGTGCTTCATAGGATTACTGAAAAAAAAAACTTCGTTAGTAAGTAGTGTAACGTTCGCGACTTCGCCTGCTGTATTGTATATGTGTAATGTATATAAACTAATTGACGCTATAGCAGGGTAACCAGAGGGAACCTACTGTTAAGACACGTTCCCTACTTTTCACCAAATTGTTTTGATACCACACCACGGAAATGAAAACAAAAAATATTTCATTACCCAAGTTTGAATCGAACCCACAACGGTTACGTTTACATTTATATATATTATATTTTAATATTATATATTATTCACCACGACGGTCTCAAATTATTCTACATATTAGTGAAAACTGCATTATAACGCGTCAATTTATTAAATAGAATACAAGTGTATCATAATAAATGTGCATATTAGATCCTTAATTTTATCATATTTTTTTAACGTAAATAAATAACGTGTTTTAAACGAATAAATCTTTGCCTATAGGTATGACTTGTCTACAAAGTAAATCATTATAGCCCAAGTTCCCAGGGCCGCCACACCTACGTCAATTTAGCAAAGCTGAAATTTTGAGGAATATGAGTTTAATATATAGTTATGACAGTGTGTGTACTCACTAACTTGAAAGTGAAAGAAACCTCATTTTCAAGTTAGTAAACACGCACACCGTCTTAGCTACATATTAGACAATTAATTCTCAAAATTTCACCTTTGCTAAAAAGCCGTAGGCCTGGGGGCCCTGGGATCCAGTCTATAAAGCTTTAGGCAACGCGTAGACTGTTTCCCGTTTCTAAGGTAACTCCCAAAAAAAATACGATTTCGGTTTCCGGCTCGATTTTCAACGCTCAAAACGATTACCAGGAATAATAATGTATTTTTCTATACGATTTTTTCTTCTTGTACTTTTGTAAACACAAGTAAAATACAGCAACAGTAAAAATTGTACAGATATAAATATATAATAAAGTCGAGTCAAATTGAAATGGGGTAAATATAGAGCACAAAGTAAAGGCCAGTCGTAGCGCAGCACGAGGTGTGACTGTATAATCGACTGGTTGTTGGTTCGATCCCCACTCGAGGAGATGAAATATTTCGCTCTGGTGTCGAGGTTAAGTGCGGCGTTGAGTTCTGCTACTCAACACGCAATGCCTGGAGGCATTGCGTGTTGAGTGAATTCGGCAGAAAGTGGGGAACGGAGTATCTTAACACTAGGTTCCCTCTGCCTATCCTGCTGTGTGCGGGATACAGCGTGAAGCTAATGTGATGTAAATTATTACAAAGAAACTATATTTCAGACTGAAAGAATGCTATTTAGTAAAAAATGTCTTTAACACTTTAAAATGAAGCACTTTCTTGAAATGTGAAAAAAATATTTCAGATTAATATTAGGACAGGGTAAAATTTACTTATTTTATAATAAATGACTATAACATATTAAGTATATGAGCAAAATTAAGTTTCTGAACTGTCAAAAATCTTCAAATTACATAGCTTCTTCTATGTATCTTTTTTTAAGTGATTTTTATCGCGTCTTACAAGCAATGGCTTAGTATATACATTCTCATTTTCCACGCATTGATCACATCGCGATTGATCGCATGATTTTATATGATAATTGATGAAATTTTAATACTCTGAGTGTCTAAGTGTGTTGATTGAATCCACAACAGTCGTGTAGGGCTTCTGTTTTTTTTTTTTATTTTAAAGTACGAAACCCTAAAAATTAAAACTAAAAAAGCCAGTACGAAATTTTGAAAATTAAAGCTAAAGAAAATATGAAATATTTCATTCTCCCAGGTTGGAATCGAACCCAGAACACGAAGCACGCCTGTGCTGCTCCACGGCGCGGCGGCCTCACTATGAAGTATTATTACGACAATAATATTACATTGTATTTTAATGTCTAATAAATCTTTCTGATAATGCTTAATAAATATTTTTTTTTCTGACTGAAAAATAACGATATAAACCTTCAAATAACTTTCATATTTATATAATATACCTACAATTTTTTTGGGTTTTTGAATTATTTTTTTTCTCCCGAGCGACTACGCCCGCTTGAATTATACGAATGTTTATTTAAGTGTATTTAAGAAAAAACCAGCCAAGCGCGTGTCAGACTCGCCCACTAAGGGTTCTGTCCCAATTTCAATATTGTGATTGGGAAAATAATAAATATCTTACAGGTTTTGACGATGCCAAAAAGTTAACAAACTTAAATTTGGACAGTTATTTTGTATGAAATGTAGTACAAATATAAGTTTGTAATTATTTCTTCTATGAAAAATCTATAATTTTTTATTTTAAGTAAAATCTTATCTCGTTATAAATTTTATAACTGTAGGTCTACGGGAAGTATACTATATATGCTCATATCTTTTGATTGCGTTGTATTAGAAGCTTAGCTTAATTTGCTTAATTTCTGTGCTCCATAGAACGGTATACTAGAATCTGAATTTAATTTCACCTTAATGCCTAAGCGCGATCTCAAGTAAAATGGTCTTGACAGACGGACAACATAGTGATCCTATGAGGGTTCCGTTTTTTTTCTTTTTAAATACTGAACCCTAAAAAATTATTATTTTTTTGATTTTGGTTATTTGTACTAAAAAAAAAAACTCAATCAGCTTTACGCTGTATCCCGTATACAACAGGGTAGACAGAGGGAACTTAGTGTTAAGATACTGCTTTCCCCACTTTCCGCGCAATTTTCGAGGTATCCTGTATTGAGTGGCGGAACTCAACGCCACTCTTTGCCTTATTATCAAAGGGAAGAAATTAAAATATTAATAAGTAGAAACTGAAACCACAATGGTCGCGTTTAAAGTCACACGCTTGCGCCACCGCACCACAACGGCCTCATTTTTTTCTTAAATATCTTCCAAGTACAGACCCCGATCCGTTGCGATTTTATTATAAATATAGATTTAGATATACAATATACAAATAAAAGAGCTGAGTTTACTAAAACGAAACGTAAATACCGCGAAAAAGCAATATTCACACTTCGAATCAGTAAGTGAAAAGATTTTGCTGCAAATTTCATTCTATTTTAGCTTTTTACGTTTAAATAATATAGATTTATTTTCGTATAGACAATTTTATATAGTATTCCATGTTATATTATAAAAATAAAGACTTGCCACAGCACACCTATATTTAAATTCATAATAACGCTCAATAACCAACGATAATAACGATATATAACGATTCATGTAAATTATTGTAATTATGAATATACGTATAAGGTCACTTCGAAACTAATTGCCGCGTTTCTATAAAGTAATAAAAAATATTTTTTGCATCTATGTAAATCTAGATTAAAGACTTAAAGATTAGTATAGAATTGTCATAATCATAATATTATTTACTAAATAAATAAATAAACTGTAAACGCGACTGGTTGTGGGTTCGATCCCCACTCGAGGAAGTGAAATATTTATTTAGATTTATATTTTCATTTCTTCGCTCTGGTGTCGAACAAAAGCGCGTCGTTGAGTTCCGCCACTCATCATGCAATGCCTCCAGAATTTGGCGGAAATTGGGGAACAGAGTGTCGTAACACTAGGTTCCTTCTGCCTACCCTGCTGTGTGCGAGATACAACGTGAAGCTGATTTTTTTAAAAATATATAATAAAGAAGCTTCACACTTGTTCCCACCTTGTTTCGAGACAGCCCATTTCTCTCGTTCCGCCCAATTTTTAAGACATTGCGTGTTTAATGGCGGAACTAAACACCGCACTTTGCCTTGCCATACGGGGAAATGAAACCAATTCATTACAGTCAAACGGGCTGCATAACCTTACATGCACCTAAAAATTTGAAAGAAATCAATAAAAATATATAATTTTTAGCTTTAAGCTGTATTCCGCAAACGTCAGAGTAGACAGAGGGAGATACTTAGTGTTAAGACACTCCGTTCCCTACTTTCCGCCGTGTTGGGTGGGGAAAACTCAATGCCGCACTTTGCTTTGTTAAGAGAAACAATAGAATAGGATTTGATGTACAAACAACAATTATACACCTATAAATGGTGCCGCCGGCACAAGGATGTGATTGTAACGCGACCATTGTAGGTGCATTCCCCACTCGGGGGAATGAATTATTTAATAAAAATCAGCTTCACGCTGTATCCCGCACACAGCAGGGTAGGCAGAGGGAGCGTAGTGTTAAGACCCTCCGTTCCCCACTTTCTGCCGGATTCTGGAGGCATTGCGTATTGAGTGGCAGAACTCAGCGCCGCGCTTTGCCTCGACACCAGAGCGAAGAAATGGAAATATAAATTTAAGTAAATATTTCATCTCCTCGAGTGCGGATCGAACCCGCAACCAGTCGGTTTTACAGTCACACTTTGTGCCCCTGCGTCGCAACTGGCCTCATGAATTTTGAATTATTTAATAATATTTATATTTCTTCGCTCTAGCACCAAGACAAAAGAACAGTGGCGTTGAGTTCCGCCAATAAGCTACGCCTCGAAATATTCAGCGGAAAATAAAGGAACGGAGTGCTCACACTAGGTTTCTTCGGCCTACCCTACTATATGGGGGATATAACGTGAAGCTGAATTTGAATACACTTTAAATACCTATATATTCTGGAAACAGCGAATAACTTTGAAAACTATATATGTATATTACATATCGTTATGTTAATGTTGAAGCACGATAAGACTCGTTATAGACATGCTGCGGAAATATATAGATACAATTACAAATAATCAAGTGCACTCGTAGTTCAATACACGAATATTTATATTAAACACTGTTTTAAAACACTGTTTTCCGTGAAATTTTAATTACTTTCTTTGAATTTAATGCTTTAACACTGTATATTGATGGCTGTAATGAGGTGAATATATTAGTTCAATAGTCTTACAGCAATATCCACTAGTTCCCAACTATTTATGAATTATTATATGAGATTACAAGTACCTTTACTTAAAAATACACGTCTTTGAACTAGAAATAGCATTAGGTTAAAGCATTTTGACTTAATCATACGCACATTAATACACTCCGTTCCCCACTTTCTGCCGAATTCTGGAGGCATTGTGGCAGAACTCAACGCCGCACTTTGCCTCGACATCAGAGCGAAGCTTTAAGTAAGTAAATATTTTTTTATGTAAATATTTTATCCACTCGAGTGGGGATCGTAAACCAGTTGGTTTTACAGCCACACTTTGTGCCGCTGCGCCACGACTGGCCTCGTTTTAATTTGACTTAATTACGTCTTATAAATCTATGAACGCCAGCTGCAAAGCATGACTCATCATCACGTTCCGCCTGACCCGAGCGTGCGAGCGAGAGCGCAGAACAAGCCATAAAGAGGCACGATCGGCCTAAACGTTCGGCGTGTGACGTATCTATTCATTCATTGTTACTTATAATTAAAGAGCACATTGTTACCTATAATAAATCTGTATACTTTAAGTAAATAAATATTTAAATTAACTAGTGCAAATAAATGTTAATTTATGGAAAAAAAAACTATAATTTTTATTTAACTCCTTCTTTGTATTATACAAAATAACGATAATTTAGTAGTAATAATTCAATTCAATTCAATAAAATTATGTAATTTGTCATCAATGATTTCTTATGACGTTTTCACGTTATATTATCGTCCGTAGACCGACTTTACAGATAGACAACTTTACAATAGAAAAAGAAACCCTTATAGGATCATTTTGTCTGTCCGTCTGTTCGTCTGTCAAGGCTATTTATCTCAAGATCACGTGGAGATTTTAAGCTAAAAAGATTTTTTTCCTTAATGCTAAAACGGAAATAAAACTTCTAAGTCAACGCAATCAAAAGAGATACGAGCCTTTATGAACCGATTTTGCTGCATTTTATATGAAATTCGCTGCGGAATTAAAACCTAAAGGGTACTTCTCGTGGACTTACAGTTATGAAATTTGGAACAAAATGAGAACCTACAAGTAAAGCTAAAATTCCGAAAAGTGAATGTTTATTGGCATTTCATAGAAAAAACATTACAAACTTATATGTATAGTTAATATCATACAAAATAAATTAAGTTGATAAACTTTTGGAAGTTGTACTTCTCCTTGATCTACAACCCTGAAATAGGCACGGAAGCCACGGTGGGGATAGTCCGACACGCACTTAACCGGGTTTTTTTTTCTTAATTTCGCACTATATCTCTCATTTAACAGACAAACAGGATAATAGAATTTGATGAATGTTTTAATAATCCTAATCAAAGAACTATTTAAAGAACTTAAGTTAGTTAATTTTTACATATGTACCTACGAATATTATTGTGTAGTTGAGAAAAATATAACGTTATAGGTAGTTAATACTCTCATCATTATAAATCAGCTTCAGGCTGTATCCCGCACACAGCAGAATAGACAGAGAGAACCTAGAGTTAAGACACTCCGTTTCCCAATTTCGGGCGAATTCTAGAAGCATTCGGTGTTGACTATATGTTATTATAATTTTTTGTATCATTTTCTTTTAGCCTCGTTTCTTATTTTTTTTATATTCAAATAAGTAGCAACAAATAGTGAAATACATAAATATACCACACAACAGCCATTTGCATATAAAACATAAAAAATACATTATATCACATATCGGATAAAGTTTTTTTTTTTGGATAAGACTTATCTAATGAAAGAATTATGAAATTTGTTATGTTAATGTTAATGCCTTAATGCATTATTATAAATTAAAAAAAAAACAGCTTTTAATAGTCTTGGGTAATTAATACTTAATTCTTCTGTAATAACACAGATTTCTCTAAAGAAATACACAAAAAATAGGAATTTTAAATATATTTGTTAAATTGTTTTTACTTTATAGCTTAACAACTTATTTATTATTAATCTATGTTAATTGTTAATTAAAACGATTATTGCGGAAGATGTTTATTTAATTTAAAAACTACTACTACAATACTAATTAAATTTTGAAATAAATAAATCAAATTTTGAAGGAATTGAGGCCAGTCGTGGCGCAGGGGCGCAAAGTGTGACTGTAAATCGACTGGTTGTGGGTTCGATCCCCACTCGACGAGATGAAATATTTATTAAATTTATATTTCCAATTCTTCGCTCTAGTGTCGAGGCAAATAGAGGCGTTGAGTTTCGCCATTGAACACGCAATGCCTCCAGAATTCGGCGGTAAGTGTCTTATCACTAAGTTCCCCCTGGCTACCCTGCTGTGTGCGGGATACAGAGTGAAGCTGTTTTAATTTAATTTATTTTAACTTTAATTAAAACTTTTACAACTTTTATTGTGGAAGCAAGGATTTATATATTTATTTAACTTAAAAAACTACTACTACTTTTTTAACTTTAAATTCACATAAAATTATATACATACATACAGTATTTCATTGTCGAAACGATTTACACATTTTTATTTGTATATATATATAAAAAAAATAAAAAAACCTACATAAACAACGATGACTCTTCACAATATAGAAACACAAGCAACAAGTATAAAATACTGGTTAGTACTGATAGTAAAATTATATTTTATCAACATCAGCTGTAGGTGTGTGCGTGTATGTATAACATTTATACTACACGGTACGTGTACGATACGATATTTGAGGATGAGCGTAATAACCAAACTTTTTTTTTTATTGTTTTATAAAATTATTTTGTGTTCTGTTTAGAAGAACATTTTTTTAAATGGTGTTATTGCCTGCTTTTTTTATTTTTACAGAGCAAATTTTCACATTCCATAAGTTATTATTAAGATTACATTTACTCATATCAAATCGTACGACTGTAATGAACGCAATTCAAAACTATTATCATTAGTTTATTAAGATGTTAATATAGTTTATAATTGTAAATATAGCACCTAGGGTAACGATCTCAAGTATGAGAAATTAATAATAATCTCTATATATAATAAAAGGATAGAAAAGTCGATCCTGTACATGAAAAATATAAAAACAAATTGGTTCGGTTAACAAATCTGTTGTAATAGTTAAAAAAACAATAAGCAGAATTCTTGTCTGTATGTTTGTTTGTTCGCCAATCACGAAAAAACTAACAGATAAAAAAAATATGTTTTCTTTGCATGGTGATAGCCTAGGGTACATTTTTTTTAGTTTCATTCCGGTTTTCATTTTAGTGTTCTTAAAAAAATTAAAAACCGAAAAATACAAATTACTTAAAATATCGATAACTACTGGATGGTAGTAAATGAATTTTATCACGGTAAAAGGTCAAAGACTAATGTAACTAATAGGATAGTTTTCATCATGGAGTATAAAGCAATTTTAGTAGAAAAGATAACATAATTATAATTTATTTTTTTTTCTTTAATTCAAACCGGACCTCATAATCAGAACTTTCAACTTTCATCAAACTACCCTTCACGTGTACTCTTTCCAATAAAAAAAGAATCATCGACATCAGTTGGGTTGATATTGAGTTATTCGACCATTTGTCATGCACATACTTAATGCAAATTTTAGTTAATTTTATGGGATTTTCTCACAGATACTATTGTCAGAAATGTAACAAATTAAAATAACCACACGGGACGCACTATATTTCAAATAACAAAAAAAACATCAAAATCGATTCATTCAGTCAAAAGTTCTTAGGTATATATTGCTATTATTGATATACTATCAAATATGGCTAAATTTTTATGGTATATATTATTAGGATATTAGAGACGTAAATGCGGGAACAGAGCTGCCATCTTAGTAAAGAGTAACCTCTAAAGAATATAATTATGTTTTATAGTGAAACAATAAAAATGATGTGTTATTCCTCTACAAAGTATATAATTCTAACAGCTTTAAAAATTGCATATAAATGTATTCTCCTGTAGCATTACTATTTTCCATTACTATCAACAGCACAATGTCGATACTATATGGTATACTATCGTCGGCATTAAAGTGTAATTTTGGTCTTTATCCGTCCGATTTTATTTAATTCGTCGATATGATAATTATTTGGTGTTTCTCACCATAATTATTTTTAATTTGAAAAAATAATATATTAACTATAAGAATATTGGTAGGATTAAAAAATTGTCTAAAATATGCTTTCTTCGCTTGTGTTATAACAACTATTGGTATCTATTAAATATGCTGCCAAACCAACCCAACCAACAAACCAAACAAAAAAAATATTATAAATATTAAATATGCTCAATTCTTTAAGTAGACACCGTCGTGGCGCAGGGGCACAAGGATGTGACAGCAACGCGACATTGTGGGTTCGATTCCCACTCGAAGGAATAAATTATAATTTAATAATATTTTATTTTTTTCCCTCTGGCACCTAGGCCGATAAAAATTAGGGAACTCAGTGACTTAATACTAGGTTCCCTCTACCCTGCTATAGGCGGGATACGTCGTAATCTGGTTTAAAAATTTTTATTTATGAATCGATAAAATAAGACAAATACTAAATATTAAGGGAAGTTTACTAAAATACAAAAGTACACTTAAATCGGTTAAGCCGTTTCTGATACTAGAGTGAACAAATTCACAGACAAAATAACCAAGTTCTATTACATTGTTAAATGCCCGTAATAACAATTTTTCTAATATATCTTCAATGTACAGATATAGTTATTATTTTATTAATAATATTCAATTGAATATTCTTATGGGAATTACAAAAATGCAATCTAAGCTTTTAATAATTTTCACATTAAAAATCTTAAGTGCGTTGCAAACATACATTATAGATATAAAGCACGAACGTAATTCAGTGTATTAAGTAAACACGATTCAACACGATGCTTAAAGGTATGATTTACACTCAACTGAATAATTATACAGGATATTCCAGAATATAACAATCCAATCAGATATCAATTGTTACATGGGCCACGCTTAGATAAACTGAAAGTGCGACATGATTGAGTAACACTTGAGTCTTGATCTAATTAGGATTGTTTAGGAGAGATCATTTGTCTCTGCATGAGTATGGCTCCTTGTAATTTTTCTGATAAAGTTTTATAAAAGTCCCATGGTTAAATGACTTCCAGGAGGAAATAGTTAACATAACGCCTACTTAACTTTTGCGAAAAGAGACAAATACACAAAATAAAATTTCGGTTGCAGTCCTACATCCTATACACTATAAAAACTGAAAATATTCTATCTTTTAAAAAAAAAAGTTGCTATTGTTCAATTAATTTTATGTGACCAAGAATATAAAATGCATGGTTGGAAAACTCTAAATTAGCGAAAGGTGAGAAACAGATGCAATATGCGGAAAATGCCTAAACTAAAAAAATATATAAAGAAACTGAATATAAGCCACTTACGTTAAATATAATTTTACATATATGGCTAATGGGTTGCTAGTTAGATGGTGTAAGAAAAATCGATTTGAAATACTTGTGTAATTTTATTGTCCTACTTTTTATTTTGGGATTATAGATAGTATTAATCATTTTTAAAAAGAGAAGAATGTTTCGTGAGATTGAGGAATGAACCTTGCCTGTGTACTGGGCGTTTGTTGCAGTAATACGATCGTTGGGATCTAGAAGGACGCTGCGAGGGCGCCAAAGAAGCTGATGTGGATCAGTGTATTTGTATAGATTGTTTTTATAAAAAATATATAGCGTCACCTGATGTTAGGTGACCACTGTGTAACACTTGAGGAGCTACATTTGCCGACCTTTGAGGTGGAGATGCGCTTTTTGAAGGTTCGCAGGTCGTATCGAACCTGCTGGCGCATGGAAGTATGTTACTTACTATAAAACGCACAGTAGTCTCTTGAAAAAGCTTGAAACTGAAACCAATGTTTTGATTTTATATTTTATAAATCTATTGTATCGGAAATATTTTAAGTCTTCATATATAAATTTAAATTCAAAACTTTCTTTGTTCAAATAGACTATCGCAAGCACTTTTGAATTCTTTTCTATCCTTTCAATATTTCTGAACAGTGTAAAAGATTTTAGTTATTAGTGTATAAAATATAAACAAAATTATATTATTAAATATGTAAATTGAAATGTAATTGTCACGTAACCATTATGTTTATTAATTACGAGCGACCTCCGTGACGCTTCACTCACTTGAACTATATTTAAGAACAAATAATTATTTTATTATGGTTATCTATACTGTAATGCACTTAGTAAATCATAATTTAAATATATACACTTGAAAAAATAAGCAATTAGTTTGTATTGTAATCACAGACAGACTTTTTAGTTTTATTAAACTTAACTTAACTTAGCTTCACGCTTTATCCCTTGCGGGGTAGTCAGAGAGAACGGAGCGCCAAACGCTACGGTCTCTACATACCTCTTTCGCCTCGTCCACTGTCATCAACCTCTTCATACATGCCCTTCGGGGGGTCCTCATGCTTTTTACGTGACCTTCCTCCAGTATCTTTGATACTGTGTTTTCGAAGGTCAACCGAGGTCTCCCCCTACCTCTCTTACCGCTCACTTTT
>JAATLQ010036545.1:25231-39832 GCA_013421005.1 Heliconius erato x Heliconius himera | reverse complement strand
ATTTACAGTACATTAATATAATTGTAATTTTATATACCTCATAAAAACATCTTCATGTATTTATTTCCATTTACTATATAAATAATATTTATCTCTGGATATTGACTCACTCTTCTTTATTTTAATAATAATCTATTAAAAACTTACCGACGAAGTATTTCAATACAACCAATCGTAAATAGTGAAAGCACTTATAACTTATCTTAGCAACCTCAAATACTTATATCATAATTGAAAACACAATCTCACATGCTTTTTATATACATTAAATATAACTAGATTTATGTTAATTATAAATTAAAACTTCTCGTAAACATTTAAAACATGCATCCTTCCTCAGACGCGTCCGCCATCTCCCCTCTCTTTCTTTTCCCTTTCTTTTCTCTTTCCTTGACTTTGACGTGGACAGTAGCTTATTCAGCCAACATGATATTTTACAATAATTAAAATATTAATTATGTTATTATTTATTTTAAATTATAATACATAACGTTTCATTATAATTATTAAATTATTTTTAATAAATATATTTTATATCTGAGTATTTTACCTACGTATATTACGTCACTTCAATATTACTTGTGAATGGAACGCGTAATTAAATAACTGAACTAAACTATTATTTATAAGATTGTATTTATCTTAAGCTATAATTAAATAATATTATAAATTATATTTATAATATTTTTTTTTAATTAATTATATTATTTACGAACACAATTTGTTCTGGTATGGATCGTTACAAGATGCAACTTAGAGTATTTTTAGTCTATTTTAAAACTAATATGAATTGATTTTAATTGATACTTATTTAAGACTAGACCATGCTGGGTCGCGAAACGCCACGCTTTATTTGTCTAGGCCCAAGCCCACAATATTACTAATATTATCATTTAGCTTAACGCTGTATCTCACACATAATAGGGTAGGCATGGGAGTCCTAGGAACATAGTGTTAAGACACTCTTTTTCACTTAAGACACCTCCGTTCCTTGCTATGTCCCAAAATCTGAAGGACAGGAGGAGGTGTTAAATGGCAGAACGCTACCAGAGCGAGGAAAATGAAAATATTAAATATTTCATTTACTGGAGTGAATATTGAACCCGCTACCGTTACGTCAAAACTGGCCTCAATCTAATATAATATTAATAAAAATAAAAACACCCTCTAAGTAGAACTTAAAGATAACTTACATATTTCTTACTATATCTCTACTCTACTATATTATAGATATACTGAGGCCAGTCGTGGCGCAGCGGCACAAATTTGACTGTAAAGCCGACTGGTTGTGGGCTCGATCCCCACTCGAGGAGATGAAATATTTACTTAAATTTATATTTCCATTTCTTCGCTCTGGTGTCGAGGCAAAGCGCGGCGTTGAGTTCTGCCACTTAACACGTAATGCCTCTAGAATTCGGCAGTAAGTGGGTAACAGAGTGTCTTAATACTAGGTTCCCTCTGCCTATCCTGCTGTTTGCGGGATACAGCGTGAAACTGATACTATACTATATCTTCATCTCGTCTAGAAAAAACGACAACACCTAAATCACGTTACCAATTTGTTACTGTAAAGTGTATATAAGTACATTAGTTGTTAACACTTTTGTCGTAACAGTGAATGGTACATACATTTTAGAAAACATGTAAATTTTTAACAATTTTACTATATTCGAGATATTCATAAGGCCGTTGTGGCGCCAACTAAAAGAGTGTGACTTGAAACGTGACGGTTGTGGGTTCGATTTCCATTTGAGGAAATGCATTATTTTCTTTCCTAAGTGTGGAATAAATAACACTTTAAAAAAGTTAAAAATGCATTATTTTCATTTCCCCGCTCCGATAACAAGTAAAAGGCGTTGAATTAATACGCAATATCTCGAAAAATTGGGCGGAAAGTGGAGAATGGAGTGTTTTGACACTAGGTTCTCTCCGCCTTCCCTGCTTAACGGGATACAGCGTGATGTTAAAAAAAAAAATTTTTATATTTTTTTATAGATACTTTTACTTAAGCCTTCTCAAATTGAAACATTACGTTCTAAATTGCGTATTAGTTTCCACGATGGTAGTCTTGTTAAAGGTGAAATATTTTTTCTCATACAAGATTCAGTAAAAGTAAACTTACATTTAGATTTATTTGGAAATCTATTAGCTTTGTTGTAATTGATTAAGATTATATTTTATTAGAAAGATATATATATTTTTGAAATTATGAATCAAAAAAATATCTATTCATACAGCTAAAATTAATAAAATCGACATTAAAAAGATATGTTCATATCAAAATACATCCAAAAAATAAAAAAAACAAATATTAATTAATTTTTCACACACTATTCAATTGTTATAATATTTCTACTATAACTACTATAGTACAAAACTAGTATAGAATACAAAAACATCCTTGAATAAACTTACATAAAAAAACGCTGTAATATATGTATTGTATGTATATTGTACATATAATATGTATATACCACTTCACTGTATCGAGCACACGTCCGCGCAGCCATACGCGGTCCCCGGACTGAAAGTAAAGTGTTTCACAGCGAGTTTAAGGCATGGGGTGTACTGGGCTTTTTATTTATTTATTTATTTATTTTCACGTTATATCCCGCATATAGCAGGGGAGGCAGAGGGAATCTAGTGTTGATTTACTCCATTCTCCATGTAAAGTACAATTTTACGATACATACAAATGTTGAGATGTGGAAATAGCCGCCGCTCTTTGCTTTGATCCCGGAGTAAGAAAAATTCATTCAAGGATGAATTTCAGAGGAAATCAGCGTGTTCAATCTAACTAATGAACGTCACAATATTATTAATAGTAGTATTGAATGTCTTTGCTAAGCCTTGAAAAATAATGAAAACTTGAGGCCAGTCGTGGCGCAGAGGCAGCAAAACTGTGACTGTAAAACCGACTGGTTGTGGGTTCGATCCCCACTCGAGGAGATGAAATATTTATTTAATTTATATTTCCATTTCTTCATTCTGGTGTCAAGGCAAAGCGCGGCGTGGAGTTCTGCCACTCAACAGGCAATGCCTTCAGAATTCGGCAGAAAGTGGGGAACGGAGTATCTTAACACTAGGTTCCCTCTGCCTACCCTGCTGTGTGCGGGATACAGCGTAATTCTGGTTTTGAAAATATTTACTAAACCTATTTAATTTCTTCTCACTCAGTGCATCACAACCTTACACCGATTGAGCGAGTGGAGGTGTAGAAGGAAAACTCATTCAGACGCGACTATTTAGCATTTATCATACAATATAGTGCTAGCATTTCAAAAATGCATGCATTTATTTAAATTTGTTACGTTCGCGTTACATTCTATAGCTGAAACTATATTGTTCTTTAAATTCATAACTAGTATTTGCCTGCAACTTTGCTCTCGTCTTCTGGTCAAATTAATATAATAACAGTTGTGACAACATATGGTAAATTAAGAGTGCTTGAAGTAACTTTTACTGCATCGACAGTGGTTCTATTGAAACGGTTAAAGTCAAAGTCAAAACCAAATAAAAAAAATTTTCAGCTTTAAAATATTAGTATAAGTATATAGCTTTATATACATAGATATTCGCAATATAGCAGTGTAGGTAGAAGGAACCTGGGAACCTAGTATGAATACATTCCTTTCAAATTACGATACTTCCGTTCTCCACTTGTGCCGTATTCTGGAGGCATTGCGTGTTGAGTGTTGAGAGCTTTGTCTCGTTACCAGAGCAAGGAAATGAAAATATTCAATATTTATCTATTACGAATGGGAATCGAACCCACAACCTGTTGCGTTTACAATCACACACTTGCGCCTATGTGTCACGATTGGCAAGTATATATTTATATAGATGCATATTTACCCGAAATCGAACCCATTACGTTAAATCAGACAAACTAACGGCGCCACAACGGCGTCTACATAAATATAAAGGAACATTTCAATGTAAGTAAATCAAAGGAATACTTCTTAGATAGTCGAGCAAAGATTAATTTGTAAACAATCTTACATTTATAAATGTTTTCCTCTCCGCGATAGTGTTTTGAATAGAGCTATAAATTACAAGTACTATTTGAAATTTCGAACAATAAAATACTATTTTTACATCATTATAATAACAAAGAAGGATTTTGAAATGTTTTACATTTTTAGTAAGTTTGTAGCTGAGTTGTGACGTGTTAGATAGCACAGTGGTTTCCGGTTCAAATATATACCTGAATGTTTGCAGATTTACGTCTGTTTCTGGCATGGAGATAACCTAGTGTCAAAACACTCGTTTTTACTTCTCCGCTTTCCAATCGGATTTGAGACATTGCGTGTTAAGTTGAACATTAGATATATGAGTATTTATAAATTGTCTACCTTTGTCCAGTTTTCAGGATAGTTATTTAATCGCCACACATAACTTTTTAAATTCGGACGACAAACAAAAAACTAAATGCCTTAATACAAATTTCTTGCCCATGTAGTGTTGATGGTGAACAATAAAAGTCTACTCATGTTAAGCACTGAGTTTAATCAACACCACTTTAAATGTACATACAGTGATAACACAAATGGAAAAATCACAATTAAACATGGTACAGTATATAAGAAAGTCAACCACAAACACATATATATATAACATAACACGAAAGATACAAATTTGGAAGAAAATAATTAAGAAAACAAAGGAACGTATGGGAAGCGCATCGAGTGGCAAGCAACGACTGTGACAATTAAATATGCCGTCGACAAGGGGGTAGGCGTAAATATTACGACACCTTACCGGTTCAGTCGACGGCAGTGAGCGCTTTGATATAAATAAACTAAATACGAATACTTACTACAAAATATACAAACAATATTAAATGTATGTATGTATATAAATGATAAATAAATAAATTAGAATATTGAAATAGATAAATAACACATATTAAGTAAACTATAAATATAAATAATAGTTAACTACACCCAGCTATATGCGTGATAAATCAGCTTCACGCTGTATCCCGCACACAGCAGGGTAGGATAGGAGGGAACTTAGTGTTAAGACACTCCGTTCCCCGTTTCTGGAGGCATTACGTGTTGAGGGGCAGAACTCAACGCCGCGCTTAACCTCGACACCAGAGCGAAGAAATGAAAATATAAATTTAAGTAAATATTTCATCTCCTCGAGTGGGGATCGAATCCACAACCAGTCGATTTTGCAGTCACACCTCGTGCCGCTGCGCCACGACTGGCCTCAAAGTGATAAATCGTGAACGGAAAAATAAGAAATCCGTTTAGCGAGAATAGAATCCACACCCACCATGTAAACATTCCGGCACTTTACAACCAAGCAAAGATTTTAACGACAAAAATTCTAAATATATTTTACAAAACTCCTCAAAGGAAAATATCCCGGGTATCAAGTTAAAGAAAAAGCTTTTAAGGTTCCCCCGAAGACGTCTAGGTCTCATTAAACCTTCTCAACTATCCACGATTTCATTCAAGTTATAATAAGATGGTTTTCAATTTCCACAATATGTTTGAGTATTAAATATAATCTAGTCACAAGCATGTTGGGGCATAAGCGTTGTGGGTTCGATTCCTATTAGAGGAAATGAAACATTTAATGTTTCGTTTCCTCACTCTGGTGACGTGGCTATTCAAACGAAATGTTAGAATTCTGAAAGATGGACTCCAGAATGTCGAAAGTGCTATGCGCGGGAAACAGCGTGAAAACAGAAAAAATATGTAAGGCATTCTAAAAATAACATTGTTATTATGTGAAGTGCGTTGATTTCCGTTACTAAATATAACATAAACTTTAACGAGAGGTAAATAGATTTTTTAAACTTTTTCATTACAAAACCAGTAGTTCCTGAGATTAACGCATCCAACCAAACAAATTCTATAATATAAATATAGATAGAAATATAGCTTATACTGATTATATATTAATGTATTCATTGATTGGTGAACCAGAAGCCGAACGGGTAAATGAATACAGATGTAATTTGGAAGCAAAATAATATTGTTAAATTAAATACATCAATGTGATTTATTATTGCAAATATTTTTCATTTTTACCAATATTTTTTTAGCGTTACACTGTATCCCGCACATAGTAGGGTACGCTGAGGGAACCTAGTTATTAAGACACTCCGTTCCCAATAAGACACTTCCTTTTCCAACTCTCCGCCCAATTCTAGGGACATTACGTATTGTGAGGCGGTACTCAACGCCGCATTTTGCTTCGCTACCAGAGCGAGGAGAGACAAAATATTAAATATTTCACAAGCAACGTTTAAGTAGCACGTTTGTGCCCCCTCGACACGACTAGCCTCAATTTTTATTTATAACATCAAATAGGAAGTAGGGCCATCATGGCGCAGTGGAATACAGTCAGACTTATAGCTGTAAATGCGACCGTTGCAAGTACGATCTTTACTCAGTTAGATACATTATAATAAAAGGCATAAAACGCACTTTGCCACTATTAAAACGAAAAAGAAACTTTTTATACTATAAACTCTTCCCCAAAAAGAATTATAGCACACTATCCCCAAGTCCAAGTTCTTTACAATAACTAAAAAATAAAAAATTAAAAAAAAGAGGCCGGTCGTGGCGCAGCGGCACGAGGTGTGACTGCAAAACCGACTGGTTGTGAGTTCGATCCCCACTCGAGGAGATGAAATATTTACTTAAATTTATATTTCCATTTCTTCGCTCTGGTATCGAGGTTAAGCGCGGCGTTGAGTTCTGCCACTCAACACGCAATGCCGGAAAAAATTTTTGAAGAATTCGGCAGAAAGTGGGGAAAGGAGTGTCTTAACACTAGGTTCCCTCTGCCTACCCTGCTGTGTGCGGGATACAGCGTGAACCTAATTTAATTTAATTTACAATAACTAATTATAAAAAAAAGCTACTCGCTCAGGGGCACAAGTCTCTGACTGTACACGGTTGTTGGTTCGAACCCCACTCCATAAAATGAAATATTTATTTAAATTTTTATTTTCATTTCTTCGTTCTGGTGTCGAGGCAAAGCACGGCGTCGTGCAGTCCATCACTTAACGTCACGCAATGCCTCCAGAAATCGGCGAAAAATGGGAAACGGAGTGTCTTAACTCTAGCTTATCTCTGCTTGCCCTACTGTACGCGAGATACAGCGTGAAACTCATTTCTTTATTTCTTATTTATATAAAAAAGCTTATAATTCACGAGCTTTCATGTAACAAAGCTAAATGGGTCAAGGTCCACTGACAATACAGGTCGGCCCACCGATGATGTGCGAATGCTATATATAATAGCAGCTATATAACTTTGAAGGATAAATCTGTGTATTTCGATTAGTTGAAATTAACTGAGGTTTCATATGTATGTTTATATGAAAAGTAGATGAATTTATGTTTAATAATTTGGGTATTCGAGGTATTTTTTTTCACTTTTGCGGCTTATTACTCATAGCAATGTATACCTATAGTAGGTAAAGAGAATACAGTTTCATGACATTTTTCCCCGCTTCCTAGTAGTCCCTTATTTAAGTTATGGAGGATCTCAACGCTGTGTTTTGTCTTAATAGAGCGGTAAAGTTTTTCAATTGTCAAAGCAGTTTGATGCATCTTTTGAAAAAAAGTATTGTTTAATTAATTTCATTTGTATGCCTACTTCTTTATTTTTTAGTTTCACAATTTATCTGAAATATAGTGCATCTGGAATAGGCAGGTTTTCTCTGTCTATTATATTTGTAATTCTCCTTTCGCCTTATGTTCAAAATATTACTCAACGCTACGCTTTGTCTTGTTGCCAGAGCGAGAAAATGTAGGAACACCATTACTCCGAATGGGAATCAAACACATAACCGTCGCGTTTTCAGGCACACTTTGCAGAGCGCTGCGACTGCCTTAATAGATGTACTTATATTTAAGAACTCTACATTTTACAAAAATATAATTTTTACGTAGTATTTATACCAAAAATAATAAAAACCTACTTACTCCGAATGGGAAATGAACACATAACCGTCACGTTTTCATTTGGACACTGTGCAGGGCGACCGCCTTAATAGATGTACTTATATTTAATAAGCTCTACATTTAACAAAAATATATTTTTTACGTAATATTTATACCAAAATTTAAACCTACAGTCTATATAATATGTAAATTCATACAAATATCAAGAATGCTATCAAATAAAAAGCTATAAACTTATCACATAAAAACTTACAATCGCCATAAATAAAGTTCTTATAAAACTGCTGTAAAAAGTCAACCATCAGACAGAATCTTGTGTATATTTCAATGTTAATATATTACTTGAGGCAAGTCGTGACGCAGGGGCACAAACTGTGACTGTAAAATTCAGTGGTTGTGAGTTCGACCCCCACTCGAAGAAATTAAATATTTATTGAAATTTATATTTTCATTTCTTCGCCCTGGTGTCGAGGCAAAGCGCGCCGTTGAGGTTATACATCCACCAGTTATTAAAAAAAAATGAGTTTTTTTTTTAATATAAAATCTAATTTGTATAGGTATATTACAATGACATATTTAATGAATGTATGGTTGTATGAGTTATGAAGGAGATAATGATTGTGGGTTCGATTCTTAATTACACTTTAGCAGTTTTCTTCTCTCTGCATAGCCAACTCGTGGCGTTGGGTATATAACGTGCAATGTAAATAAAATTTACCTAAATTAAATGTTTATTATTAAGTTTTTTTAACCTACTTCTGTAAAAGGAGCCGGCTATCAATTTCACAGTATTTTGTTGTATGTTTTTTACTTCAGAACTTTTGACTGGGTGAATCGATTTCCGATTATTCTTTTTATTATTGGAAAGCATACACTTTAATGGTACTTTGATGGCAATTTGGTTCGGTTCTGGTTATGGGATCTGGTACAAGTCGGTTGTATTTGTTAAAAATTATGCAATAAAGATTGATTGTTTTTAGGGCTTCATACCTTTTAAGGAAAAACGTAATCCTTATAAGATATATATCACTTTGTCGTCTGTCTGACTGTCAAGTGCCTTTTTCTCAAGAGCGCTTAGAGATATCAAGCTTTAATTTAATCCATACATTCAGATCTACGATCCCATGATTACCTTAAAAAATCGTATTTCTATATTTACTTTAAAAAAAAGATATGGACGCAGAAAACGTTTTTCGACTTTATAAAGGGAATAAAAATTAAAAGGTTACTTCCGCTTGACCTAGAATTATGAAATTTAGCAGCTGGCATCTACAGGTGAGGAAGAAACCTGAAATATATATTTCAGGTTTTTTTATAGACATAACCTTAGAAGGGGGGCAAAATTTTGGCATTAAAACCGTTGGTTCGAATGAAATATCAAATGAAATCTTGACCTAGCTAGACCTAGAATTTTTGTGCGAGGGTCCCCCTCGGTTTCTGTATTCCGTTTCGGTTTTCTTATTTAGTCCGGGTCTGGTTTTTTTACTAGCTTCATGATGCATTCTTGATATAGCGAAACTAAACGCCGAAAAAAAATTATAATTCATCCTCCCGAAAGAGAATCAAATCCACAACAAGCCAAGTCAAATGCTGTGCCCCTGCACCACGACGGCGTCTAATAATGAAAACTAAATACATTCTTAACAATTATACAATCTAAACTTCACACGATCTAACAGACATACCTATATATTTATATATAATTAAGAAAGTTAATTACTATAGTAATTATTTCTTCCCTCCTGCTCCCCCCATTATGTGGTGTTCTCACGTGTCAAAATGGACTATTGTTTATGAGCTATCTTTGCTCTAAATCACTTGTTTTGATGAAATGCTTTTGATATAAAATACTTAGAGTGACTGTAAATACATACATATGTACTTATCATGATTCTTAATTATTATTAATTTTGTATCTGTAAATGTGACTATTATTCCTAGAAGACTGGCGCAGGGGCACAAAGTGTGACTGTAAAACCGACTGGTTGTGAGTTCGATCCCCACTCGAGGAGATGAAATATTTATTTAAATTTATATTTCCATTTCACGCTCTGGTTTCGAGCAAAGCGCGGCGTTGACTTCTGCTACTCAACAGGCAATGGCTCCACAATTCGGCAGAAAGTGAGGAACGGAGTGCCTTAACACTAAGTTCCCTCTGCCTACCCTGCTGTGTGCGGGATACAGCGTGAATCTGATTTAATTTTAATTTATTTCTTGCTATCGTTACATTATGACTAATTGTTGCACTCAGAGAGGGTAACTTAACTTACTTTTAAACATCATACACATTAAGTTAATAGGTATAGATTGTTTCCAGCTTCTCGCTGTATCGCGCATTTAGCAGGGTAGGTAGGGTTCCATAAAAAAAAGGCAGAGATAATATAGACTCTTAACGAACTCTTCTCAGCAGGACTACCTCCGAAGCCGATGGTAGCTTTCTCTAGGACTGACACTACTGACATTTCATTGTAACTTGACGATTCAAAAGTGCTTATAATATTCATATTAAATAATGATCATTTTGATGCAGAGAATGTTACTTTTAACTTTGCTCACACACAATGTCTCTAATTTGGGTGGAGAGTGTAGAACAGATTGCTTTTTATTCCGTATATATCATTACAGATCCGTTCACTTTCCGTTACCAGAGCAATCGAACCAACAACCATAGCATTTGTAGCGAGACGCTGCACCAATGCGTCTCCATTGTAGAATTGATTGATTGATTGACTATACAATTATACAAAAACAAATATATTTACATAGTTCAAAGTTTATTTTTAGCTTCACGCTATATCCCGCACTTATATATAGCTTTATAGCTGGATAGTCAGAGGAAACGTAGTGATATGACTCTCCGTACTCATTAACATGTTGCCGTTCTCCTCTTTTGAAGACATTAGATGTTAAGTGACGGAATTTAACGCCTCGCTTCGCTTCGCTTCGTTACTAGAGTGAGAAAATGAAACTATCAAATATTACATTTTCTCGAATGGGAATCTAACCCACAACTTATAGTGTTGACAGTAGTTTAAAGTTCGGAGGTCGTAAGACCAAAGTGTGATTGGTAATCATAGTCCGGTTTACTTCCCATCAATAAACGGAAATGAAGACAGGGGGGTGATATTTCACCCTCCCGATGTCTCTCAATCCTGTATAAAATAAGTGACTTACATATAGATTCTGATGGATAATATAATGCTGGGATAATATTATTACTAATTTCTCGTTATTTTAAGATTTTAAGAACCTAGTGTTAAAACACTCCGTTTCCCATTCAGACACTTCCTTTCCCCACTTTCCGCTGAATTCTTGAGGCATTGCATGTTGAGTTTACTGAATGCTACACTTTGCTTGGTTAATAGAACGGAAATCAATCCCACAACCTTCATGTTTACAGACGCATGTTTGTGCTTTTGTGCCACGATTATCTTTATAACTTTTAATTTAGTTCTTAACCTAGCGCTTTGACCGTATATAGCAAGCTAGCCAAAGAGAACGTAGTACACGGTACTCCGAAATCGAGACATCGGATATGAAGTGGCGGTCCCCACGCCGCGATTTGCAAGAACAAAGAAATAATAACAATTCATTCCCTGAATGAGGAACCCATAACCATAAAATTTACATCGAACACTGCCACTCTGCGCCACAATGGCATCTTATAAATTATAAAAAAATGAATTATTTTCTAACCTTATTTGAGATAAAAGGCAAATAATAGTCAACGCGATATTATAATACATTTCTGTTCGGAAACTTCACGCGCTGAAATATTGCAATAGTTACGAATGAGCTAAGTCTTCAGGGAAATCTTCTTTTCTAGCGCTAAATAAAACAAATATATGCTTTATAAAAATGAGAAACGACAAAATAACTATTAAACTACCAAAAGATCCTGTAGACTTCTACTTTGACTTCTTGTATTGATCAATCTTTTCGAGTACAGCCTAAAATAATAATAAAAGTCACTTAAAACTTTATGTTATCACTTCTGTTACCCACTTTCCTGAATGCTGAATTTTCGACGCATTGCGTATTGAGTAGCGGAACTCAACGGCAGCCTTTGCTTCTTTACTATAGCAAGAAAATAAAAATATTAAATATTTGATTTCCTCGTATGTGGAAGCGAACCCTCAACTGTTTCGTTTCAGCTTCACGCTGTATTCCGCACACAGGGTATGCATAGGGAACCTAATGGGGAATGGAGTATTCCCCACTTTCTGCCGAATTCTGGAGACATTGCGTTTTGAGTGGCAGAACTCAACGCCATGCTTTGCCTCAACACCAGAGCGAAGAAATAGAAATATAAATTTAAGTAAATATTTCATTTCCTCGAGTGGGGATCGGATCCACAACCAGTCGGTTTTACAGTCACATTTTGTGCCCCTGCGCCACGCCTGGCCTCACCTGGCGTGACCATTTCGTTTCGATCTTTGTATTTATGTAAGCTAGATCCCTAACATGTGATATTTTGATCTTCAACCGAGAAGATAAATGAAAATATTAAATATTTCATTTCCTCCCGTGGGAATCGAAGTCACAACCTATCGACGTTTACAGTTGCACACTTGAGCCTCAGCGCTACGATTGGTCTCTATCAACCGAAATCTCTTTCATTTTCACTGCGACATCCTCACTAGTGCGTTCCATTCTGTGAATAACTTTATTACGGATTCAAGGCATCATTAAAATGTATCTACGTAAGGTTCAAATCTGCTACCTATTTATGTCATTCTTTGTTTGTCAACTGTTCTTTAATTCACATATTCTATTATTAAATTAAAAAAAATAGCTTCACGCTGTATCTCGCACACAGCAGGATAGGGATACGGAACCTAGTGTTAAGATACTCCGTTCCCTACTTTCTGCCGAATTCTGTAGGCATTGCGTGTTGAATGGCAAAACTCAATGCCGCGCTTTACCTCGACACCAGAGCGAAGAAATGGAAATATAAATTTAAGTAAATATTTCACCTCCTCGAGTGGGGATCGAACCCACAACCAGTCGGTTTTACAGTCACACTTCGTGCCGCTGCGCCGCGACTGGCCTATGTATTCTATTATAAAGCAAATTTATAACTGAACAAGCATTTCACGTTCCTTTAACATGATATAAAACCAAATTTGCACTTCTCGCGAGTCTTCAGTATGTAACTTATAACGTTTCGAATTTTAATGAAAATTAATTAGAAATATGGTATATTTAGTAAAAACAAGCGGCCTGCTCGCGTCTTTGCTCTCTTGAACTTTATTACGATTACTTATTTAATATTATTTAAATGTATTTAGAAAAAAATGTTTAGTTCGTTTAGTATGTTATAGAAAAATAATTTTAATCTTTTTTTATTATATTATTTTTTGCTTCCAAAAAGTGTTGCATTTTATAGAACAATATTTGGTTTTTTCATATATTTTTAGGAGGCAAGTGGTACTATACTATTCACGCACGGTAAGCGCAGTATTACCGGTAAAAAGTAAACTCGTCAATTGTTATTTATTTATTTTTTTATGGAAAAGACAAGGCAAACGAGCGTTCGAGTCACCTGATGGTAAGTGATCACCGCCGCCCACGGCCCCGTGCAACACCAGAGGAGCTACAGGTGCGTTGCCGGCCGCCAAGGTGGGTTGGGCGCCGGAGCCCGGCATTACCTGATGCGAAACGCAGTGGCTTAAAGCCACTACTTAACGCAAGTTTTAAATGGTAGATGGTAATGATCCGGTCGAGTCTGCCCATGCGTGTTGCCATTGCTGGCGACGTGACTCTACCACATGTACTTTAGCCACCTTTTACAACACCACCAGTACCAGGATGATCCTATTCTAGTCCGGGAACACACGGCGAAAGTTCCAATGAAAGTTCCAAACAAATTATTTCAGCTGTTCCGGAGATTACAAACAAAAAAGATAGATAGACCGAGATGACAGGTAAAATAAAATAACTATATTTACTTAAAAGAACAAAGTAATTCTGAAATCACAAGCATTTAAATTTATTGATATGTATAGATATAGAATTAGTTAGCTACTTTCTTCTTATTTTTATATAGTTAAGGGCTATGGCAGGCATTTTTTATATCTACAGCGTGTACCATCATCGTGTCTGAATGAAAACGTTAGTTGAAAATTGTCCTTAATTTGTAATTCGTAGTCAGTACTCGGTTGTCAACTGTCCGTACTCTGTACTTTCTTTTATTAGCTTTACTTTGCACTCAGCAGCGTAGGCAGAGGGAACCTAATATTAAGACACTCCGTTCCCCACTTTACGCCGAATTGAGGAAGCATTGCCTGTTGAGTGGGGGAACTCAACGCCGCGCTTTTATCTCGACACCAGAGCGAAGAAATGAAAAATTAGCTTCACGCTGTATCCCGCACATAGCAGGGTAGGCAGAGGGAACCTAGTGTTAAGACACTCCGTTCCCCACTTTCTGCCGAATTCTGGAGGCATTGCGTGTTGAGTGGTAGAACTCAACGCCGCGCTTAACCTCGACACCAGAGCGAAGAAATGGAAATATAAATTTAAGTAAATATTTCATCTCCTCGAGTGGGGATCGAACCCACAATCAGTCGGTTTTGCAGTAACACCTCGTGCCGCTGCGCCACGACCGGCCTCAGAAATAGATTAAACACTATTTAATTCATTTATATTTCCATTTCTTCGCTCTGATG
>JAATLQ010036545.1:0-25131 GCA_013421005.1 Heliconius erato x Heliconius himera | reverse complement strand
GTAATTTATTTATTTATCATTTATATATATATACGTTTAATAGAATTTACATTAGAATTTATATTTTATAGTAAGTATTCGTATTTAGTTTATTTATATGAAAGCGCTCGCTGCCGTCGACTGAACCGGTAAGGTGCCGTAATATTTACGCCTACCCCCTTGTCGACGGCATATTTAATTATCACAGTCGATGCTTGCCACTCGATGCGCTTTCTATACGTTGCATTGTTTTCTTTATTATTTTCTTCCAAATAAGTATTTATCGTGTTCTGTTTTATATATATGTTTGTGGTTGACTTTTGTATGAACTGTGTCGTAGTTTACTATTTGTGTTCAAACTATATGTACTTAAAAGTGGTGTTGAATATACTCAGTGTAAACCGTGAGTAGACTTTTTATTCATCTCCATCAACACTACAAATATTTAATTTATAATTGATTATTAATCTATAAGTCAATAAATAATTAATAATCGATAGCACATACTTATATTGACTTCACGTTCCAGGATTTCAATGTGGTTTTCGATAGCTTTAGAAGCGCTGATTATGGTAAAATTAATAAAAAATCATAAAATGCCGTTTATACTAGCTTATTCGTATGAGGCTAGCCGCATACACACATTAATATTGGCAATATCTCATCGCAAGGTCAAGGTAGCTGGTATCAAGACAAAGCACGGCGTTGAGTTCCGCCACTCAGCACGCAATGCCTGCAGAACTGGGCGGAAAGTGGAGAACGGAGTGTCTTAACACTAGGTGCCCTCTGCCTATCCTGCTGAGTGCGGGATACAGCGTGAACCTGCTATAATTTAATGATTTTTTTATACACAAGACGTTACGCTAATAGAAACGTTAACACTAATAGAAAAAAACTACCTTGGAAGACTCTAGTATAGAGCAAAAAGGAAGGCTATGAGAAACAAATGGTTTTATGTTTATTTGAATGCTTTAATCTTCGTGGCTTTGTTACTTTTGTTCCACTATAGAAATAAAACGCAAAAATAAATATTATAGAAATAACATATCGGTATACAAATTTTCTTTACTTGCACACGATTGTAGGCAAGTAGTATCATTTAAAAGATAATATTTTTAGAACAAAAACACATTATGAAGCGTAATTTAGCGCCGCGATTTGTTTACCAGAAAAAGTGATTAAAAATAAATAATTCCTAATCGAACTCAATAATATCGTGTTCTTACAGCCAGAAGATGTCCCTTATTAGGTTATTTCGCAATTATAGTATCAGCATCGACATCCGAAAATGTTCGTTCAGATATCAATGTTTCAAAATATTTTGTGTACAAGTATTGTTTTAATCAAGGATTTATATGTACATTAACAACTAGCGGCCCCAAAGCAGCTTCGCCTGCTCGTATGACTGAAAACTTATTTAATATTGCTTAATTACTAATTTAGGGAAAATTTACTAATTAAATTAGTATGGTTTTTCCTGCGTAACCCCCTATCCCGCGGAAATTCTAAGCGGAAAAAATGTCTATTCATGTAAGTCCCATAGAAATTGACTTAGCTGTTCCGTAGATATCCAACAAACAGGAAGAAAGACAGATAAAATGTAGATTTTTTTTTATTTGTGTTTTGGTATCTATATAATTGGAATAAGAAGACGCGATACGAGAGACACGGTGGTTCTACAGTTAAAAGCGCGGCGTTGAGCACCGCCACTCAACACGCAATATTTCGAATTTGCGGAGAAAACGAAGAATGGAGTGACTCTACATTAGACTCTCTCAGCTTTTACTATTCGGGATAAAGATTGAAACTAATAAAATTTTAGCTATTCCATTAACATATAACACATTGAAACAATGCCAAATATTTATCTCAAACAAAGAGCCTTTTGAACTGAAAATACAGTAACAATATAATCTCAGTATCAAACGCTACCGATTTTGCCGCTTCAATAGCAGTGATCGAGTGCCTCTGACTTTCACCCAAATCCTAATTTTATTCGATTGAACACGTTTCATGTTTGAACTGATCGATTTTGTGTAAAACCCCTTAACTACGTTTTTGATATATTAAAAAATGAGGGTAGACAGATAAACAAAGTGTAGTTAAGAAAGTAGAGCCGTTTTTAAAGTATAAAAATAAATAAATCAATAAATCAGCTTCACGCTGTATCCCGCACACAGCAGGGTAGGCAGAGGGAACCTAGTGTTAAAACATTCCGTTCCCCACTTTCTGCCGAATTCTGGAGGCATTGCGTGTTGAGTGGCAGAACTCAACGCCGCGCTTAACCTCGACACCAGAGCGAAGAAATGAAAATATAAATGTAAATAAATATTTCATTTCCTCGATTGGGGACCGAACTCACAACCAGACGATCTTACAGTCACACTTTGTGCCCCTGCGCCACGACTGGCCTCTATTTTTAAAATATTACTTTATTTTTCTTGTTATATTTGATGATGTCAATAAATTTCTTGATTGATGTGCATTAATTAGTAACACTAAAGTACTATTGAAGTTAACTATAAATTACTGTGCAGATTTGATTTTCTTATTTTTGAATATTTCCTTCCAAAGTAAACGAAGTGCAAAAGTTTAGAAAACCTAATAACCTCTTTCAGAGCAGCCACTACTAATCTATTGCACTATATTTTAAGTAACTGAACTAAAAAAAAGACAAATTCAGGTCGGGCAATGAAGGCGACTATTAGTATGTTGTCAAGGGGGCTCAAATAAAAAAAATAAAGCCTACAATACTAAAAAAGTGAGTCCAGTGTAGAGACACTGTTTTAGGTTACAAATCATTTGGGGTACAGAGGTACGTATCGTCTCGATTTCGTACCGGGAGCTAAGTATGTGTCAACTGTCATATACAGCTCTTACATACTTCGAGGGTGAATCCGCAGCTAACGGCTAGTGTATTATACGAATATAGGTATTTGTAGAACTAGGTATATAGGCTAAGTACCGTCATCTTGAAAAAATCGTATCGGAATACGCTATATAAAAGTTTGAAAAAGAATTTATTAGGGTGTCCCTTGAAGAAAAGGTAAGGGCAATTAATCATCTACCTTTATATTAGGCGTTGAGTGTCTAAAGCATCTTAGAAGTAAATCAAAATAGTAAAGACTTCTTCTATATAAAAATGCTTATCAGTTTCAGGATTTGATATGATCAGGATATTCGGACCAATAACAAGAGGAATCGATGTTTTTTTTTCAAAAAACAATTTAAACTTTTTCTTCCTTTTTGGAAATACTAAAGTAACTATAGCACGATCTAGGACTAAAATAAATCCCCTATTGGTTATCAGTGAGAGACACTAAGTGTCCAGGCATTTTAGGGAAAACTCTTCGTGAAGAACGAAAATTTTATCTTTTAACGTCCTCGTAAACAATGTGATGGGTTATCAGACCAATAAAGCTTCAGCTGAAATTTCAAAAAACTCACCCTTTCGTGTTTTAAGGCAATAACAAAAAAATCCATCTTCATTAATCACCACACGCTGTTAGATAAAAACGTTATCGCACGCGTATTTCTTACCTCTTACATTTAACCGTTTTTCTTTGTCTTATCACTAATATCATTTATTATGGACATTAATTAAATGCTTTGTTTTCTTCCATAAATTACAATTACTTAGGTCTTGATGTTGTGGTAAATAATCCTGTAGTTTATTTTGGTAGATGTAGAAAACATTCTCTAAAAGGAAATATATTTTAGAGAAAGTCTCAAAAATTTGTTGTGCTTGGGGGACAAAGTGTCTTAGCACTAAGTTTCACTAGAAGAAGGAGCTTCAAGCTGTTTTCTTATTTTTATCTTGCCACGAGAGTTAGGCAGCAGAATATCTTATTCTAATCACCATCTTCAGTACATTTTAAAAATAATCTTTAGTAAATTTTGAAGGTAAAAAATATATTTTTAAGCCATTATAATATTGAATGAGTCTTATTATTTTCGTATCATATCAAAGTTCATATTAATATTTTTTTCAATATCTCCGGATAACGTGAGGTTTTGGAACGGTTTCAAAAGAAGCACAGCTACGTAGGTAGCCAAGGGCAATATTTTATAAGTAACTGGAACATTTATTTATTTGATAATTTCTTGAAGCCAGTCGTGGCGCAGGGGCACAAGCTGCGACTGTAAACGCGACCGGTTGTGGGTTCGATCCCAACTCGAGGAAATGAAATATTTATTTTAATTTATATTTCCATTTCTCGCTCTCGTGACGAGGCTAAGTGCGGCGGAATGATTCACCATTCAACACGCACTGCTTCCAATATTCGGCGGTAAGTGGGGAATGGAGTGTCTTTCACTAGGTTCCCTCTGCCTACTCTGCTGCGTGCGGGATACAACGTGAAGCTGATTGTTTTTATATTTAAATTAAGTTATAATTGTGATAAAGAGTTTTATTATTTATTTGTTTTTATCAGTTCGTCTCCGTGGTCGAATGGAAGTAACTAAGAGGTGTATGACATGTGCTATATTCTAAGTGCCCAAAGTAACTCTAACTGCAGGTACAGTGGCTTACGTCAAAACGAATATCGTGATGTAATAAGAATAGCTTACTTCCTCAATTAATGGGCTATTCAGTACATACATAATTTTCCAATCCTTACCGGTAGTTTCTGAGATTAGGGCGTTCAGTCAAACAAACGCGTCATCTTTATAATATTAAATATAGAGTAACTAATACCTTATGAAGTATATGTGATATACTGAAGATAGTTGGTTGCATCAACTACTAACTACACATGCAAGCAATTTTCCAAAGAAGGCAACTAGCAAGTTAGAAGTTAACTTTAGTTGGCGTTTCCGTTTGCGCATCAAACTTAATGTTGGTGACTTGTACTACAGTTGTTAACGTTTGAATCGTATATGAGCTTCATAAGTAAAGCTTTATAGGTAATAGCTTCATGGTGTACTGGTTACTAAAACGAAGAAATATAAACATTAAATATTTCGTGCCCCCATCAAGTGAAAATCGATCCCATAACCATCACGTTTACAGTCACACGCTTGTACTCCTGCGCCACGATGGCTTCTACAACTTTATTTTTTTCTTTAACCTCACTCCGAAATCAAGAACTGAAAATACAGTAACAATATAATCTCAGTATCAAACGCTACCGATTTTGCCGCTTCAATAGCAGTGATCCTCTGCCTCTGACTTTCACCCAAATCTTAACTTTATTCGATTGAACACGTTTGCGTCAGGGCTGGAGGAAGACATTTTGAGCATCTGCTTTAGAAAATATACGTTTGTTTTATTGATAATACCTTAAGATAGTTATGAAACAGAATAAGAAGAAGTCATTTTCGAAATTATTATTTATTAATAAGATAAGAGGCCAGTCGTGGCGCAGCGGCACAAATTGTGGCTGCAAAACCGATTGGTTGTGGGTTCAATCCCCACTCGAAGAGATGAAATATTTACTTAAATTTATATTTCCACTTCTTCGCTATGGTGTCGAGACTAAGCGCGGCGTTGAGTTATGCCACTCAACACGCAATGCCTCTAGAATTCGACAGAAAGTAGGGAACGGAGTGTCTTAACACTGGGTTCTCTCTGGCTAACCTGCTGTATGCGGGATACAGCGTGAAGCTAATTTAATAAGATAAATAACACTTTGACCCTACAATCATTTTTTTTATGTGTCACAATCCATAGATGTTTTTAAAATAAAGTTCCACAAAGTTATGATGCGTTTTTTTTTCACTGGCTTGGTTCAAATCTCACATTGCAAGATAATTGTTATATGATTTTTGTAAACTAAGTATATCTTATAATTTTAATAATAATTATTTCCAAGTAGCACATGTTTTACAAACGCATGTGTTTCCTTAACACCACAAATAGACAAAAAAGTGATATATTTAATTTTTTTTAAGTATTTTGAACGCGGTGAAAGAATTTTTAATTTATTTAAAAAAAATCGTAACTCGAAAGTTATTTCACCTAAATATTTATATTATTATTATTCTTATAGCTTTTAAGGCAGAGAAAGTATAGTAGTTATTATATTAGTTATTTGTGTTTTTGTTATGACAGAGTGTCTTTATACTAGATTCTCTTCCCTTCAATATAGAAGTATAGAAGTCCGCGTATATACGCGGAATGCGGAAAACAGCGTGAAACTAAAAAGTCGTCAAACAAAAAATGTAATTTAAAAATATTACAATGCGCAATCTTTTGAATTTGGACAGAATTTAAGGATAAAATTTAAAGCTAAAATTAAAAGCAAAATATATTATTTTATTAATCTTGTTATATTTACTGATAATAGGTATATTGCTTGATTTATCCAGTAGTAGGACTACTACAGCACTATCGAAGCTATAGATGGCTACGCATATTTGCTTTACTTTTGAATATTTTCTTCCCGATTAAATGAAATGCAAAAAAATTTAAAAACTTAACCTTCAGGCAGGCACTACTCCTCCACCGTACAGTTAATATTAGTCCACAGTAGTATATTTGAAGTAACTAGACTATATAAGACCAATATTAATGTATTGCGAGCTCTAAAACCTACACTTGGGTTACAAGATCAGTTACCTCAGGCGCCAGGAATATGTCATCTATCATATACAACTCTTACATACTGTTGAGTTTCTGGCCGGCTCTTCTCATCAGAACTGCCTTCCGAACTGGTGTTAGCTTTTTTTGTTTATATGTTCATTCGACGATTCAAAAGTGCTTATAAGAGTTTATTGAATAAAGAATATTTTAAATTTGAATTTGAATACTTCGGGGGCGAAGCCATAGTTAAAAACTAGAGTATTTTACCAGTACAGGTATACAGTACAGGCTAAGTAACAGCATCTTGAAAAGAGGTCGTATCGAAAAAACCTATATAAAGGTTTGAAAAAGAATTTATTAGGGTGTCCCTTGAAGAAAAGGTAAGGGCAATTAACCATCCTTTGTTAGATCTCCCAACCCTATTATAAGACTACCTTTATATTACGCGTTAAGTGTCTAAAGCACCTTAGAAGTAAAGCAAAGTGGTAAAGCCTTTTTATATATAAAATGCTCTTATCAGTTTCAGAGTAGGATCCAGCTCAGATTTTTCCGTTTCCACGTTTTTAGTAAGAAGTTCGTTTATCTTCATTCTATATCATGTATGTAGCAGGCTGAGCACGCTGTATCCCGCACACAGCAGGATAGGCAGAGGGAACCTAGTGTTCAATACTCCGTTCCCCATTTTCAGCCGAATTCTGGGTTCATTGCGTGTTGAGTGGCAGAACTCAACGCCGCGCTTTGCCTCGGCACCAGAGCGAAGAAATGAAAATATACATTTTAAGTAAATATTTCATCTCTTCGAGTGGGGAACGAACCCACAATCAGTCGGCTTTACAGTCACACTTTGTGCTCCTGCGCCATGACTGGCCTCAATATTAAGTGCGTTTAATTAAAGGAATCAAAATAAACTAAAATTATTTTAAATGTGAACATTTTTTAAGAAAACGTTGTGTCTGTTTGTGATTTCAAAATATTTTTTATTTGAGGAAATTCCAACAGGTATGGGAATGGCAGAAAACGGAATTTTCTAGTTTACGTCTCAAAGTCCATAAAAACAATGTTACAGACGAAAACTCTTAGAACAAAGCTTCTCAGAGAGATCTTCAGATGCTGAAATTTCTTAAAACTCATTTTCGTGTTTAAGCCAGTAACAAAAATCTATGTTTATTTATCACCAAACACTGATAGACGAAAACATTATCGTACTCGTATTTTTTATCTCTAACATTTAAAAGCCTCTTTTGTATCATTACTAATATTATTTATTATGCATCAATTAAATGACGAACGGATTGTCTCAACACTAGGTTTCCTCTGTCTCTTCGGTTCGGTTTTTATAATACTTTAGTTAATTTTAAAGATACAAAATATATTTCTACCATCTTTTCTACCACCAAAATATCATTGTAATATATTATTAAATATATATGGTTTTCAATTTTTTTACCATTTTATTAGCATTGCATATTAATAATGTAGGAATAAAGAAGACTGAGTTGCCCACCTAAGAATAGCATTGTGCCCATCCCAGGAATTGGATTAACAAAATTCAACACTAAAGTCAAGCTCCCTTTAACTTTCCCCAATCCCGTCCCCTAACAAAAAATATCTCAATGGCCCATGCGTAATAGAAGTAAACGCCTCGCTTATTATAAGCACAGTATCGCTACAACATATACTTCGTGAGGCTAAACCTGAGCTTTGTATTTGTGTGAGTGACCACTAGAAGTAGAGTTAGAAAAAAAAACTTTTAATAATAAAGTTTATTTTTGGCGATAAAAAAAATATTTTGCTTAGCTCTCGCACATAGCAAGACAATATATCGAACATTGGGTGGTGCATGGGGATCGGAATGTTTTGAGATTAGATTGCCTCTATATACCCTATTATATGTGAGATGCAATGGGAAGCTACAAAAAATATTTAAGAGGAATGAAATATTTAATAAATAATATCATTCATCATACCACGCTCTGGTAACAAGGCAAGACGCGGCGTCAAAGCTCCACCATTTAACACATACCTATAGCATCAAAAATTCGGCAAAAAATGGAGAACGGAAGTGTTTTAATTTAAAACGGAGTGTTTTAACACTAGGTTCCCTCTGCATTCTGTGCGCGATATATAGCTTATAGATAAAAAAAGGAAAAAAAATTTTTTAATAATGTTGCACATTTCATTACTTCAGAAAGTTTATAGAATGTCAAAGTTTTTCCATATAACAATGCATGACTATACAACATTCTGCCTCTATTACAATACTATAGTACTATAGAAATGCGTAACAAAGTCAGCAAAAGACCACTGACTGTGTGACAGCTGCTACCATTACTTAGACAATACAAAATCTGTGTATTTTACTGTTACGTTATTTCGTTTTTAATTTATCTATGGTTATTTTAAGGATAATGTAGAAATAAATGTGTTAGGCGGTGCCTCAAAACGATAAACATGATGTAATATTTATAGTTTTGCCTTCCTCGATACATCTATTTTTTTTCTATTTTTTACCAGTAGTTTCGGATGAGGCCGGTCGTGGCGCAGCGGCACGAGGTGTGACTGCGAAACCGACTGGTTGTGGGTTCGATTCCCACTCGAGGAGATGAAATATTTATTTAAATTTATATTTCCATTTCTTCGCTCTGGTGTTGGTGGTGGGCGTTGAGTACTGCCACTCAACACGCAATGCCTCCAGAATTTGGCAGAAAGTGGGGAACGGAGTGTCTTAACACTAGGTTCCCTCTGCCTACCCTGCTGTGTGCGGGATACAGCGTGAAGCTAATTTATTTATTTTTTTTTTATTTCGGAGATTAGAGCATACAGAAAACATATAATAAGAGAAAGATGAATGAGATGAATGAATGAGAATGTGTACAATGAATAACTTATCTCTAATAGAGATCACTGCCAGAAACCCTTGAAAGTTTGAATGTAGGAGATCTTCAAAGAAACGATTCGACATAATAAACATTATTATTATTATAACCTACGTACAAAAATACTTAATATTAATCAATATAACTATACCTACATAAATATATAAACACTATTCTTATATAAACATACAAAAATATACAAAGAAAAAAATACGCTTGGAAGTGCCAATTGAAAACGCTCCCTCAAGTAAGGAGGAGAGGATAACTTTAAATGTGGAAAGGATACCAAGTACTTAACACATCAAAATGAAATGTGGGAAGGATACCAAGTAACACATCAAAATCAACAGATAATCCACAGAATTAAACGCGGTACTTAAGTCGAGTAAGATAAGAATGGATATTTTTTTACATTGCGAAACGAGTATTGGCAGTCACCCTAATTAACACTTGAGTCATACTTTTGAAAAAGATAGTCGAAAAGCTGTTGAAACAGGAAGGACTTAAATAGGACGAAAGAGTAAAAAAAAGTGTAATTGTGTGAATTATATTGAAAATAAGTTGGTTGCATGGACTACTGCACATGCAAGTTGCAATTTTGTTACGACGTCTAACATCCTTAAATTTTTCAAAGAAGTGAACTAGTATGTTAGAAGTTAACTTTAGTTAGCGTTTCCGTTTGCGCATCAAACTTACTGTTAGCGACTTGTAGTACAGTTGTTAACGTTTGAATCTTATATGACCTATGTATATATGTATAGCCTTGACAGTTAAAAAGAAGCATGCTGTGTCCCGCACATATGAGTGTAGGAAGAGGGAACCTAGTGTTAAAACACTCTGTTCCCATTAAGATACTTTCGTTTCCCACTTCCCGCTAAATTCTGGAGACATTTTATATTCAGTGGCGGATTACAACGCCGCGCTACCAGAGCAAGTTAATGAAAATATTATAAGTTTAACTTCCTAGAGTGGGAATCGAACCCACAACCTATAGCGTACAGTCGCACGTTTGTGCGATTGCTCCACGATGGCCTTAAAACTTTCATTTAAATAATGTTCTAACTTCTCATGATGATCCCATCATGAGAAGTTAGCCTCTGACTAAAAACGCAATAGTTGTGGGTTCGATTCCAACACGGGAGAATGTTTATATAAAAATATATTTATTTTCTCACTCTGGTAGACAAAACGGAATGTTAAGTTCCGTTATTTAACATGCAATCATTCAAAATTTTTGCGGAAAGTGGTAAACGGAATATCTTGGCACCAAGCTGTCAAATCCGTTATATGAGGAAAAAAGGAAAACCAACCGCCCTCGTAAATAACAAATAAATCTTCTTCAAGTAAAATCTCGTCTAATTATTCATACCGTTAATTAACCGTCCGTAAACTCCATTACCCTTGCTCAATACAAATACAATAGATACTAATTAAAGAATAACTTAATTTTAAAAGCTCTTACGAAATGAGATGATTATTTGAATAGATATTGTTATTTTATACATGTTTTAAATGTATAGAAGAGAACCCTTCTAGAATATATTTAATTACAATTTAATTTCTCCGCTCTGGTAAGAAAAATAAGTATTAAACATGAAAAGGCTTGACTTTGAAACACTTTTAGCAAATATTATTGATCATCATCATCATCACAGCCTTATGTTACGCCCAGATCTTTGATGATTCTATCACGTAAGGATACACATCATATACAGCTGTTAACATTTTGAGATATATAATCGGCGGCCACATTCTGCTTCTGTAAGCCATCACTGACAAGTTGGCAACACACACTGGTCAAAGACTTCGTCTCAAGACACTGATGTAATATTTGGTATATATAGCTGAGCGTACGTTTCACCTTTTTTTTTCATGTAGCAGGGTAGACAGAGGAACCCTAGTATTAGGACACTCCGCTCCCCACTTACCACCCAATTCTGGAGGCATTGTGTATTGATTGGCGGAACTCATCTTTGTGCCCCTATGCCACGATTGACCTCAACATATTTAATGGATATTCATGATTTTTACATGATTTTTATTTTGTCCAAATCTAAACTTGCTCTTATAGAAACACTACTGAGATTTTCGAGAATTATGTCGAGCTCTTTCATGAACTCGTAAAGTACTATATTACCGGTAAAAAGACAAATATGTAAGGTAAACGTTAATTAAAATAAAACTAATCAGCTTCACGCTGCATCCCGCACACAGCAGGGTAAGCAGAGGGAACCTAGTGTTAAGACACTCCGTTCCCCACTTGCCGAATTCTGGAGGCATTGCGTGTTGAGTGGCAGAACTCTACGCCGCGTTTTACCTCGACACCAGAGCGAAGAAATGGAAATATAAATTTAAGAAATATTTCACCGTCTCGAGTGGGGATCGAACCCACAACCAGTAGGTTATACAGTCACACTTTGTGCCGCTGCGCCACGACTGGCCTCAAATAAAACTACATTTAACTAACATTACTGTAAAAACCAAGCCAAGTCGAATAATCTTCATCTCAAAAGACAATAATCAATAGTAATATTTATTTTCTATTTCATAGAAAATGTTCAAAGGAGGGCCCGCATTTCATAAGTTTTAATTAAGTTTTCATCCAGGTACTTACTATACGGGACAGAGCGTGTTGTTTACTTCAAATTGTGTCCGTGATTAAAATGTACTCTATAGTGGAGCTGACACTGTTATTAAATGAAACGATTTTAAAGGGATGCATTTAATATACACTATATAGTATTATAGTAGCAGTATAGTATAATTATATGTACTTTACTACCAAAAGAACACCCTCTGAGTCAACAAAATGAACTAACGAACTCTTATATCTAAAACTTAAAAAAACAGCTTCACGCTATATCCCGCACACAGCAGGGCAGGCAGAGGGAACCTAGTGTTAAGACACTCCGTTCCCCACTTTCCGCCAATTTCTGGAGGCATTGCGTGTTGAGTGGCGGAACTCAATGCCGCGCTTTGCCCCGACACCAGAGCGAAGAAATGAAAATATAAATGTAAATAAATATTTCTTTTTCTCCAGTGGGGATTGAACCCACAACCAGTCGATTTTACAGTTTGTGCCCCTGCGCCACGACTGGCCTCAAACTCAAAAACTTTAATTAAAATATTTTTTTTAAAATAATCTAATATTTAAACACTCCATTTCCATTAAGACATTTCCATATCCTATTTGCCACCAAACACAAAAAAAATGATTATAAAATACTAAATATGCTAACAACATAAAAAAGAGCACAGTAACTCCATTAAAAATTGTAGCTGGATCTATGATTGTTCTGATCTATGAAGATAACCTGATGTAAAGACACCTTTTTTAGCTATTTTACACCCAATTTATCACTTGAAATAGCGTATTGAATGGCGTAACTCAAAGCCGTGCTTTGTCCATCAGAAAAGGGAAATAAAAAGAAAAGAAATATAATCATTCTCCAGATCGAAGTTATTACAGTCTGATGCTATCTCACTGCGATACGATAGATACTTGTAGGGAACTATTATTTATATTTATAGTTTATTTAATATGTGTCATTTATGTATTTCAATATTGTAATTTATTTATTTATCATTTATATACATACATACATTTAATATTGTTTATATATTTTGTAGTAAGTATTCGTATTTAGTTTATTTATATCAAAGCGCTCACTGCCGTCGACTGAACCGGTAAGGTGCCGTAATATTTACGCCTACCCTCTTGTCGACGGCATATTTAATTATCACAGTCGTTGCTTGCCACTCGATGCGCTTTCTATACATTCCTTTGTTTTATCTAGTACTTTATTATAAACTAGCGGACCCGGACGCGGCTTCACCCGCTTGAACTATACGAATGCTTATTAGATATATTTATAAAATTGTTTTTGAAAATATCAAACTATTTTAAATGAAAAAAAAATATAAGTAAACGTAATCATATTAAAATATTAATTAAAAAAAACTGAACAAAACCAGCTACATTATTAATATCATCAAAGTAAAATAAATATTTAAAAGAATTAAAATTAAATGTGTTGTGATATGTTTTTGCAAGTGCATATGGTTATTTACATAATACTCAAATACAATAAAAAAATATTATATTTTTTGTCTCTATCTGTTTTTCTCTTTCCCCGAGCTAATGTCCAGAATAACTGAACTGATTTTTATTGGACTTTCAGTCATCGATTTTGCTGACCTGGGAAAAATCTTCTTACACGTTTTCCTTGCGCGCGTACATAGTTCATATATACTATATAAAATAACTAAAGTCCTTTCTACATTAAATATGATAAGTTTTGCGGGCAATATCAAATAAAATCCCAAAAAACTAAAACTATAATTTATTAAGTGTATAACAACGGTATAGATAACCATCCAACCGAGATGAAATTACCAAGAATTCTTTCCTTAAATAATGCCGTGCAGGGCCGCAACTTACACCACATCAAGAAATTTATGAAAATCTAACTGATCTACTACTCGAATAAGCGAAGAAAAGTATACATTAATTATAAACAGCAAATAATTACATAAAAATTAACAGTAGTTCGAAAATGTATGAAAATTTACAAAACCGTCAAAGTCATCTGCCCGTTCGCGTCGGTCATACTATGCCGCTCGTAGGCGAGGTCATTTCGAATCAGTGACATCTCCTTAATTATTTATTAGATGAAATGCTAAAAGTGACTATTGTATTCATTTTCATATATAACGATCAATATCAAATTATAGAAAATACATACAATAAAAACCAGATAAATATAAAATAAATAAATTAAAATGGTTACTTTTGCTCAACCTTCAAAGATAAACATATACCATCGCGGACTTTTTTAAACATTATTTAAAGAACAATATTTTTGTTAAACATTGTTTTTATGGATCTCATAAGGTTGAGTCGGCGCACGCCATGTATGCGTTAAGCAAGATGCGTTATTAAGATGACAGAATAAATTGCCTGTCAAAGTAAAAAGTATTTTAATATTTTAGTATATATCGACAATATTACAAATATGAGAAAAAAAGTAACCTATATTCATTCCGAAGACCCTCAATTTTATCATAATTGAATTAGCGGTTTGGTCCTGATTGCGTTCCTGATAACAGACAGATAGACAGACAGACAGAGTTACTTTCGTATATGTATATATATATATATATATATATATATATATATATATATATATATATATATATATATATATATATATATATATATATATATATATATATATATATAATAGAACACGAAATGTGGTTGACTTTCTTATATACTGTACCGTGATTGTTAATTGTGATTTGTGTTATCACTGTATTGTATGAACATTTAAAGTGATGTTGATTAAACTCAGTGCTATTCGTAAGTAGATTTTTATTCTCCCATCATCAACACTACATACTCATATACATGACATGTCAATTACAACTTAAAATGTAATAACTAATTAAATGTTTTACTTATTTAAGGTACAATAATAATGTAAGTTCTCTCCTTTTTTTATTGATTTCCACTTATGACAAGTTCTCGTTTCCTCGTTCGGAAACAAGACATAGCACGGCGTTTATAATAGTACTTAAAATCGGTTCCCTATGCGTACCCTGCTTTATGAGGAACAAGCGACCCAAACGTGGCTTCGTCGATTTGTCGTTATATTATAGCCATAGACAAATTATACAACAACTTTACATAAACTGTAGCTTATTTGTTAGTTCATTAGTTTTTGTGCGAAAATAGAATATCCATATAAATTCTCACATTTATAATATTAGTAGGATAGGATACTGGTACATAAAGACGCTGATATCTATATAAGTTTGTTATATTATGTGTTAGCGTATTTATAATAAAATAAAAAAATAAATTAGCTTCACGCTGTATGCCGCACTCAGCAGGGTAGGCAGAGGGAACCCAGTGTTAAGACACTCCGTTCCCCACTTTCTGCCGAATTCTGGAGGCATTGCGTGTTGAGTGGCAGAACTCAACGCCGCGCTTAACCTCGACACCAGAGCGAAGAAATGGAAATATAAATTTAAGTAAATATTTCATCTCCTCGAGTGGGGATTGAACCCACAACCAGTCGGTTTTGCAGTCACACCTCGTGCCGCTGCGCCACGACCGGCCTCAATTATATTATTAGGTATTTATAATATTGCCATTTTTTTAAGCTTCACGCTGTATCCCGCATGTAATAAGGTAGGCAGAGGGAACGTAGTCTTAAGACACTACGTTCCCCACTTTCCAACGATTTTTTGAGGCATTGCGTGTTTAGTGGCGAAACTTAACGCGCCTTGCCTCGTTACCAGAGCGAGGAATTGAAAGAAATAAATATTTAATTTCGTCAAATGGAAATCGAACACTCAACCTGTCGCGTATACAGTCGCATGCTTGTGGCCTCCATTACTAACTTTATTTCTAGATTTAAAGTAAATATATAATAACTATATAGCCATAAGTCTATTTAATTTTCAACGACAAGTATAAAAATCTAAATTGACAATCAAAACTCAATCTCACGTCTTATATTATATATATTATATATATTAATATTTGATTAAGACGAAGCCTTTATGACTTGACGTAGCTTTTATAATTTATGTAAATATTTATATGGAGAATGATTTTGTATGTAATTTTGTGCGATAAATGAATAAAGAAATAATTACTAACCATTAGACTTCATTTGTTTTGATATAAACAGAGCAATTTTACTTTTCAGTATTATTGCTATTTTAAAAGCTGTAGGAGCTTAATTAAAAATATTAAGGATAAAATTTTAAAGTGTATTTTTGTATGTTTAAAGTTTTTTACCAATAAAGATTAATATAAAATTAAGCGTATTGGTATATTAAATGATCCTTCTTTGCTACATAATAGACTATTTCTATGCTTTGAATGATTATTCATTATGCTATAGGTTTACAAACAAGCAATGATCCACTAAATTTTAATAATTTCCAATTTTGTCGCGTATAGTAAAAACCTGCTATTAGGACACTCCACGTACTGCCTAAATTTTTAGTAAAGATTGTTTTAATTTTGTTTTTACATTTTTTTTAATTAATTAAACTACTTTCTATATACTACAAGCTAAACTAAAATTATCAATATCAATATTTCTAATTGATTGTTTAGAGGATTTACATCCAAACACATAATATTGTCTGCATCGTTCGACAAAATTAAATTCAATAAATTATTTGTTTTTAAAAAAAAACGTTTACGCTGTATCTCATATAGCAGGATAGGCAGAAGAAACTTAATATTGAAACAATCTGTTCTGCTCTCGGTATACTAACAAAAAAAACTTAGTTACTCAAAAAAACACCGTCAATAGAAATAAAATAATAAAATTACGTCTACAGATATATATGCCACCAAATATACCCAAAATTTATCTAAAACTTGCAACTAAAATGCAATAATTTGGTGCGATATGGTGGCCGCTACCTCTATGTAGTGCATGCTACCCGAGTACGAGCGGACCGGTTGCACCGGAAGTGCCGCCGGCGTCATTGTTCAAACTTCCTCCACCTTGCCCTGTGTCGGTGGAATATGAATATGTGGGTTTATCAATATTAGGATTTTAGATTTGACAGGTGAGATCTTTTCGCTTTAATTGAATATATTTTTTAGTTTTATTCTGTATTATAGCAGAGTAAGCAGAGAAAATCTGGGAATCTTATGTTAAGATACTCATTCCATTAAAACACTTCCTTTCCTCTCTCTCTCTCTCTCTCTTTCTAGCAAATTTTGAAGGCATTGCACGTTACGTGACAGAATTTAAAGCTGCGCTGTGGCTCGTTACCAAAGCGAGGAAATGAAAATATTAAATATTTAATTTCTTCGAGTGGAAATCGAACCCACAACCTGTCGCGTTAATATACTTTTCGGTGGACTTCGGCTTTGCTACGTGGAAACCAAGGGCAAAGTTAAAGAATGTGGTTACAAAAATGTACTTTTGTGAATGTGAGCTTGTACTCAATATTTTTTTAACATACAGTGTTGAGTTTCATTACTTAATTTGAGTGGAATATCAAAACGGGGTGTCTTAACACTAGGTTCCCTCTATCTACCTTGCCATAAGGTACAGGGTAGATAGAGGGAACCTAGTATTAAGACACACCGTTTTTGATAATCCACTCAAATGGAGTAACGAAACTCTATGTTGAATATATAAAATTATGTTGTTAGCTTTTTTACTCTGTATAAGGTTATCCTGAGTAAAAAAGCTAACAACATAGAACTCGAGACAATGAATGAAGTTATATAAAACAATCTAAATTCTTTATATTTTTATAATGTAAAAAGTTTATTCAGAGCAAATTCTTTCAAATTACATCGAATCAAATTAAGAGATGCCATAAAACATTTTCCATTGTCTAAAGACAAAAAGTTTATATGACTTTTTGGTATTACCGGCTTTTTTTTGTATTATAAAAATAGGCTATTATGGCACAGTGGTACAGCGTCTGAGTGTAAACTTGACGATTATGGATTCGATTCAATGGTAACAAGACAAAGGGTCTTGTTACCATTTGGCTTTGAGTTCCGCGATTACAAGAAGGAAGAAAGGGTGAAGTGGGGATATTTCTGCTCAATTGTCAAACTCATGGATGGATCCCGGCTGCTAAGCCACAATAAAACATTTAAAAAATGTTTTAGCAAGCTTCCCAAAACCGGCACCGGGTTCTTTTGAATTCGGGATTCTCAAGAAATGTAATAATTAACATTATATTATTATTTAGGAAGTTATATTTGGGAAGTATGTTCAGTAGAGATATGGCCCTGTATGGGGCCCCTGCGTGGGCGATGGACATGACGGCCGGCACTCTCGCTATTCTGCGCAAACCGCAGAGCACCCTCTGCGGCTGTCAGAGTCATCCGTGGGTATTGCACAATTTTCTACGAAGCGGGTTGCTGCCTGGCTGGATGCCCACCCTGAACTCGCAAGTACTCGCGTCATTATATTGATGGCGCGAGGAAGAACGAGCACGAGGTTGGAGGCCGGTGCAACGGCAGATCGTGCTGGGCCAAGAGAAGCTCCATCGGGTCCTGCTCACCGGCCTCGCTACAGTTGAGGCGATGCGGCCAATTCTCGCGGACTGGCTCGGTAGAAGGCACGGCTCCCTGTCGTTTAAGATGACGCAGGTGCTGTCGGGGCACGGCTGCTTCGGCAATTACCTGTGCCGCATAGATAAGGAGCCGGACACTTACCGCCACCACTGCGTCCATTGCGGGGAGTGCACACCAGAAGCAGCGCCGTGTCCTCACAAATAAAGTAGGAGGCGATCTGTCGCTGCCTGCCATAGCGCGGATGATGGTTGGTAGCGCAAGTTGGGACGCGGTGGCGTCCTTTTGCGAGGATGTGATGTCACAGAAACTGCGGAACGGGAGAGGGAGATCTCGGCTTCTTTCCCGGTGGAGGTAGTCCATGAGGATTTCTCCCCGTAAAAAAAACTAGTAACTGGTACCGACGTTGCTACACGGCAGCGAAACGTGGGTTACAGAACAATTACAGAAAAAGTATGAAAGTAAGATGAATGCCGTTTAAATGCGATCTCTTCGTAGGATATGCGAAGTCAGCTTAGCTGATCCAATCCGCACTGAAGAGATTCACAAAATGGCAGGTACTAGCGAACTGTGAAAATGAAGAAGAACGTGCTTAGCTGGTTTGGGCACTTCTAAGTTGGAATGAGGGATGAAAGAATGGCAAAAAAGATTTATGACGAAAAAGTGAGCGGTAAGGGAGGTAGGTCCCCCTACTATCCTCGGTTGACCTTTGAAAACACAGTATCAAAGATACTGGAGAAAAATCACGTAAAAAGCAGGTGGACCCCCCCGGAGGGCATGTATGAAGAGGTTGATGACAGTGTACTAGGCGAAAGAGGTATGCAGAGACCGTACCATAAGGCGCTCCGTTCTCTCTGGCTAACCCGCTAGAGATACAACGTGAAACTAAATTAAGTTAACATTATATTTTTATCAAACTACAAAGTGTGACTATAAAAATCGGCTGGTTGTGGGTTCGATCCCCACTCGAGGAAATGAAGTATTTATTTACATTTATATTTTCATTTCTTCGCTCTGGTATCAAGAGCGACGTTGAGTTCTGCCACTTAACACGCAATGCCTCTAGAATTGGACAGAAAGTGGGGAATGGAGTGTCTTAACACTAGGTTCCCGCTGCCTACCCTGCTGTATGCGGGATACAGCGTGAAGCTATAAAAAATGTAATGATATAATATTAAGAGTATATATACCTAAAAGTAAAGTAACTATAATGGCAAAGCGTACGTGACGCTATCACGCTTTGTCAAAGAAAAGAAAAATAATTAATCATCTTCTTTAGTAATGCGTAGGCCAAAAAATTCTTATTTATCTTCACACTGTTTTATCTTCACGATACATCCCGCATATAGCAGTGTAAAGTGCAGAGGGAGGGTAAGAGAGGGACTTATGGTAGTGTTAAGACACTCCATTCCCCAAGCACCACCAAATTTTCAAGATGTTGCATGTTAAGCGATTGTACCTTGAATACCTTGCTTTGTGTTGATACTAGGTCAAGGAAATGGAAATAATTCATTCCTCAAAAGAAAATCGAACCTAAAACCGTCGTGTTACTAGTTCGTAGTAGCCGCTGTTATTTTTTTACCTTCACGCTAATCCCGCGTTAATTACAATCACGTATTGCAACTGCAGGCACTGCAGTTTGCACTGGTAGGCAGAGGGAACCTAGTGTTAAGACACTCCGTTCCCCACTTTCTGCCCAATTCTGGAGGCATTACGTGTTAAGTGGCAGAACTCAACGCCGCGCTTTGCCTCGACACCAGTGTGAAGAAATGGAAATATAAATTTAAGTAAATATTTCATCTCCTCGAGTGGGGATCGAACCCACAACCAGTCGGTTTTACAGTAACTCTTTGTGCCCCTGCGCCACGACTGGCCTCAGTATATTAAGTAATTAATATAATTTGGAACATTTTTATACTTAGCAGTTTAAGTACCCGCTGTACGCTACTACCCACTCGAATTCGCTCGACGTAATTACTTAATTGCCGTAACCGTTTCTTTGGTTTCAGTCATTATTATATTTGTTACATGAAAAATAATACACGGAGTTAAATATATCAGAATATTTTTTTTATTATTATTAAATTTGTGCATATTACAAATATAATTATAATTTTAAATTATAAACATTATTCTTTTAACACAATATTATTCTTTTCTCTCTATACTAATATTATTTATATAGCTGATAATTTTGTTTGTTCGACCGCACTAGTCTCAGGAACTATTCATGCAAATTGAAAAATTCTTTAAGTTGTATAGTCCATTCATCGAGGAAGATTATTGCAATATTAGGCTATATTGCAGCATCACTTTTAAATGAATTGATTTCCACTGCACCTGCAGTCAGGCTACCTCGGGCACTTAGAACATGTCATGTTATTTGGTTTCAGTCATTATTTAGATCATTATTAGAACATGTCATGTTATTGACTTCTATTTCCGTTTCATCAAGAAGCGAAGTCACCAGTAAAAGCTAGAGTAATAATCCGTAAATAAGAATGCAAAAACATTTTTCGTTAAGAAACTTTTAATGAAGCAAACAGCTTTTAGGATTTACGAATACTGAAATAGAAATGTGAATGGATTAAGAAAATGACGTCGTGTCGTTTTCTTATTACTTATTGTACTTCTTTTTGATTGAAATGTGAGTGATGTTAATCACTCTGTTGAATTAATACGTATTAAGCTATAGGTTTTTGGGATATCGAAAGCTAGGAAATGAAAATATGAAATATTTCATTCCCCGGAATGGGATTGAACCCACAACGTCGCGTTCACAGTTGCTTGCAAGTTGTTGTAAGCATGTACCTATCCCTGCGACTATTTTAAGAAATTTACAAATTAATAACTATAGTAATATGGATATTTCAATAGAAACTATAAATAAAACAAATTCGAACTGAAATCACTCCAATTAAACATTGCCACTCGACCGTTTCACACTTTGACCCAATTACAGTTTCTTTTTCATTATTTTGAAACATCTATAGAGATTTAATTGCAAAAAGTCAAATCTATGCTGCCTAGCGTGTTAAATAGCCCTAAGTTCAAATAAATAAATCTCATACTATATTCTACATATAGGCAGGGGGAACCTGGGAACCTTGTGTTAGGACAGTCCATTCCAAAAATTAAAATTTTGATTTTTTCTTGTGTTGTTCACTTTTCTTTCAAAAATTACTGGAAGGATTTTTATGACTTTTTTTGAGCGACAAACAACGTTAAGCAGAAAAAGAATCTAGACTTTTACTTGGAACATGACAAAAACAAATGTATAAAGTATAAAAATGGTACCAAATAGATCGCGGCCAAGATATTGTGATTACTAATTCCTTACACTCGCAATAGTTTTATGGTTATTGTTAGGATGGGTACACATCATTAATAAAATAAAAAACATGTTCAGTTTTTTCTTGTATACCAAGTTTGACAGTGGGAATCTGATCTTAAGACAATTCCTTCATTATCCGGAAAATTTTCAAGACATTGCGTAGGGAAAATCAATTACACGACATTGAACTCTTAATCTTCGCGTTTAGTGGGACACAAAAAATAATTTTGCTCTACCTATATTCCACGTCTTGCGAACTTGACGTCTGCCAACAAATTTTCAATCTCCATAGACAAATAATAAAATCTGTTATATATTTGAAACAACTACTAAATGGTACATTGTACCTTCAAAAACTTATCAGATCGTTTGGATACGTCGAGAAAATGAAAGTTGAACGAATGGAGAAAAAGATTTATGAAACAAGTATGAGTACGTGAAGAAGAAATCACTGCCTCAGGATACCTTCGACCACAGAGACTTACTGAGAAACGATTTACTCGATTTAATGTAGTCTATAATCTTCTAATAGTAATCGTTACTGAGATTAACGCGTTCAACCATACAAACTCTTCGTCTTTATAATATTAATATACACCGATGTAGACTATTCCTAACTTTTCAACATGCTACCAGCATTCACCGAACTACATGCCTGATAGCTGTGATTTAACGCCCACGCACTGTGGAATAGCAATGGCGTCATAACACGTGTTTTGTCCTGTTTACTTGGATTCATTGAATTGTATGAAATTTTGAACGAAACGGAATTAGAATCCGCACCTAAAGGGCTTAAGGCCGTCGTAGCGCATTGGGGTTGTGGGCTTTATCTAATACGTAATATAGTCCTAGAAGTCCAACGGCGATTTTTGTCTACCAGAGCAGGAAACTAAAAGTGATTTACTCCCCAAAATGGGGATTAAGCCCACAATTCTTGCGTTTGCAGTCAAACTCTGTCCCACTGCACCAAAATTCCCAACGGCCTCTTAGCAATTTTTCTTACAATATAAATATATGTCTTAACTGGGAATTCAATCCATTACCTTTAAGGCCATGTCAAAGTCATAAGAAACTTTACGCGAAACTTTGTTAGAATTTAAATTTGTCTGTGACAGGGGAAACTCATTAATTTGCTTGAATTTGCATATCTACTGTAATATATTTGTAAGACAAATGTAAGGAGGCTGATTTAATAAATATAAACAGGATTTAGGTTTCCAGTGGATAGAAGGTCAGCTAAGTTTTCGAAGTGACTGTCGCGGAGTAGTGGTGCAGCGACTATAAGGGCGAATGTGGTGGGATTCTATCCCACCACATTCTCCCATCACTTATATATGTAATATAATTTTAATTTTCCCACCCTGGTAGGAAATGTGCGACGTTGAGTTCCGAACCTATACTATATTGCGTGGAATATGGGAAATGAAGTATCTTAAAATCGTCTGACAATAAAAGGGATTGTTGTGGTTTCGATTCTCACAAGATTTTCATTTCCTAGCTCTGGTAACGAGGAAAATTACGATGTTGTTGTTGTTTACTGCCACTCAATATGTCTGTAAAATGTGGCAGAATATAGGAATCAGAGAATCTTAACTTTAGGGGAACTGTGCGAGAAAAAGCGTGACGTCAAGTCTTAATATTAAGTTCATAGGAACCCTCTGCCTACCCAGTTATAAGAGTGATTCAGCGTGAAACTAAAAGAAAAGAAAAGTGCCTTGTAATAACAAACTTTAAATTAAATCAACTTCATGCACACAGCAGGGTAAGCAGAGGGAACCTAGTGTTAAGACACTCCGTTCCCCACTTTCCGCCAAGTTTAGACAGGTTTAAGTATTGAGAAAAAATGCGTGAGGGATATGCATTTGATTCCAAATTTATATTATTTCATTCTTGCCTGATTAAAAAATGCAGTGTTATGTATCGCCGCCTATGACCTAACACATGAAATTTTTCAAATGTGGAGCTTGCGGTAATTTATCGTCAGATTCGCGGTATATCCCAACCATGCTAGAATATTACAAGCAAGATAAAGAAAATAAACAAGTTGCTCCAAACATTTCAGTAAAAAAGAGCAATATCAAAAAAATACTTGCACGCGCCTCACAAATCTCAGAAACCAATTAATTTCAACTAAAACGTACGCGTTGAGGTTTAAAAGCTAAATTGAGTATATTTAGTGTTTCGGAAAGCACAATACATACTAATAAACAAGAAAAAAGAACCACGTGGCTCAGTTTAGAGTGAATGACTGTAGTATTTCTGTCTTCAATATAAAGTTAAGCACTAAGAGAAATGTTTATATTGATAAAAAATAATGATTAGAAATTAAAAAAGCCCGACTTTAAAAGCCTAATTAAATAAAAAACATCAAATCAGATTCACGCTGTATCCCGTACACAGCAGGGAAGGCAGAGAGAACCTAATGCTAAGAAATTTCGTTTCCCACTTTCCGCCGAATTCTACAGGCATTGTATGTTGAGTGGCAAAACTTAACGCTGCGCTTTGTCTCGGCACCAGAGCAAAGGAAAGAAAATATTAATTTAAATAAATATTTAATTTCCCCGAGTGGGGATCGAATCCATAACCAGTTGCATTTACACTACAAAGTCACACTTTGTGCCCCTGCGCCACGGCTTACTTAATCCAATCTAGCATTACACTGTATCACTGTAGTCAGAGAGAACCGAGCGACCGCAGCGTTTTGTAACTGATATCCCAAACTCCTTTGAATATATTATTTATATAATAATGCCTTGGCTCGTGGTGTGTTTAGTGGTTAGAACCCTTTATAGTTGTGATCGTGAAGAACCCAAAATCTTTTAGAGATTCAGAGGAAACAGTGTTAAGAATTTCATATTATGCCATTAGAAGGTATCGCTTTAATAAGATATTTGCCATCAAAAGTTGTTCTTGTGTCAGTTATTTAGATAACTGTAGACTCGACAATATAACATTGTCATACTCGAAGCCCGTCCAAGATAAGCCAAGAGCGCGTCCTATCTTCCCCTCCACTATAACTGCGAACTAGTTATAATAAGAGGAAGAAAGAGTACGGGCCCCTCCCCGCCCCACACCGTGAATTCCTACCAGACTGCGGCTGCAACATCCTTATTGAACTCTCCGGGACGTTTGTGTGTGATCTTTCCGAAGGTACTTGTTACGCTTGTTTATATTAAGATTGTATTAGAATAGTGATTCGTGATGTTGATTGATTTGTGAGATCAATATAAGTCGTTGGAACGAACGCACTACCGCAAGGCGGCCGATATGTTAAATAAACGCACGGCACACACCCCACAGTCGTGTCTCGAACCGTAGGCGGACACTACTACATACACCAGAGTTC
>JAATLQ010036544.1:0-39809 GCA_013421005.1 Heliconius erato x Heliconius himera | reverse complement strand
TTCGAAGGGACAGGAATGATGTAATTAATGGAAATCGAATATACCAGATAACTAGATAAGGAACGCCGGCCCGCAGTCTGCGCGGGCGCATTGCAAAAGTCTGCAAACTAATAAATGCGTTCAACAACCGGTCCTTTGTACCTACGTACATCCGGCGGCGTCGCGTGGGCATCGATTGTCACTACAGCTATCCTCGAAGTCTGGAGAGTGTTTAGTGAATGAAAATTGAAGTATTTGCGCGTAAAGTGCGCTGCGGGTTACGCAATCGAAGTGGAGGCCGCGGTCCTATAGGTATGCAAATTAAAGATGGTGTGATAACACTTACCTGACAGGGGTACGTGATTTTCATGTGAATGACGACTGCGTTGTCCAAACGGACTTCTTAAAGACTTGGGGCTTAAGAAGAATCTTCGTCTCGTGTGAGGTGGTGTGGGGCAACTTTGGGCAAGGCTGGCTTGCTTCGGAGGTTTCGGGAGTCGAGACGGAGATTGCCACTCTGCATCTTGACGTTGAGGAGATGGGGTATACCGTTCCATAACTGGTCGTCGGCTTTGGCTTTTCCTGGCACAAATAGGGCACGCTTCGTTCCTAAACATGCAGGAATAGCACCGTTCATGTCCGCATGTGTCAATTAGCTTTCTCTTTTTGCCCTTGTCAAAGGGCATGTTACAACTTGGACAAGTAGTTCCGCCTGTCTCGTTTTCTAAAAGTTGTCTCAGCGCTGCCAAATCTGTAACAAAGATGTCAATTGAAAAAAATGTCACTAGAAAAAGATGTTAGTTAAAGTATATTGTGGTAAGTAGCTCTATAGTTGTAGAATGTGATTGTTCTTAAAGAAATATATTCCAACAATTATCCTTGTCGTTGCCTTGCGTATAATTATTTTACAAATCATTTAAACCGAGAATGTAGTACAAGGAATTACATACAAATGAACACGTTGAATTAAATGTAGGTGAGTTAAGGTTGGGCAAGTTAATTATAACTAAAAACATTTGTAATTTATTTCTAGAATCTGCGTGCCTGTACTCGTGTAAGATGAATTTTAATTAAATCTGATTTATTGGTCTCAGAGGAAAGCAAAAAGAAGCTGGTTATAATAAATTACTTTAAACGATCAGTTACTCATGCGTTTTCGCGCGTAGTAATTAAACCTTTTTTTTTCATCTTCACAAATCTCGGAGAGAACACTTAGATAAGTCACTCCGTTTGCAATTTCCGTTTTTGTTGGCGAAATTGCATGCTAGGTGGCGGAATCTAGCGCCATGTTTATGCTAATGAGATAATGAAAATAGAAAATTAAAATAAGCATAAACATTTCATTGAAATGTTTTAATAGCAAAGAAGTATCTTGTTATCTTGTGGGTTCGATCCCCACTCGAAGAAATGAAATATTTACTTAAATTTATATTTCAAGTGTGTCAGGGCAAAGCGTGGCATTGATTTCCGCCACTCAACACGGTACCCTCCGTACCGTTGCACCTCGAGAATTCGGCGGAAAGTGGGGAATGGAATGTCTTAAGACTAAGTTCTCTCTGCCTACCCTGCTATATGCGGGATTCAGCGTGAAGCCGATTCATTTATTTTTTTAAATGTCTTCACTATTCTCAGGTTCCCTCTGCCAACCCCGACATGTTTGTGATACAGCGTTAACCTACACTCAATTCTATTGAATAACATTTTAAAAAAATAACCAAAATATTAATTAATTGACAACTGCGATTAAAAAATAAATCAATTAGATGATTTTGCTGTTTTATAATAAATTTAACTAGTGACAAATGACAGTGACAGCGTAAGAAGATTGATGATATGTGTTTAGCTCTTCGTGTTATTTATGTTTGTACCTTGTTAATAGCATTTTAAGCTCAAACAAATAAGTTAACTATACTATACTGTTTATACAATATTTTTTATTGTTTGGGTTAGCCTAAAAAAATGTAGAGTATAACAGAGTCGTAAGTCATAAAAAATTATACAAAATAAGAAACTATATGTTTAATTTTTTTAATGTCAAATAAATTACTACCAGCTAACTAAAATTAATACGGCGTGTCGTTCTTCACGCCATAGATACAGGGATCAATTCCTGTACCTTGATCGGTTTTTCCATATACATACACGAGGTTCCCAGGATCCCTCTGTCTAACCTGCTATGTGCGGAAAGAAAAACCAGATATAGCGACTTTTAATACTCTATTTATGCCACGAAAGGTAGAGATAACCGAGTTTCTTTTTTCTATCTCTCTTCACCTAACAACCGTTCTCCATTTGAAAATAGAATTCGAAATATTTACGCAGTAAAAGAACACAACGCCGTGGTTCGTCTCTTCAGCTGATCTAATTTCTTCAGATTCACTTTAAAATACGTAAAATGAAGAGATAAGAGATGAGGTATGAGTAAGAGATAATTTCAATGTTCGTCGTATTGATTTATTATTTTCTTAAGTAATCGATTCCTTGTATACAAAATTTTGCATCACAACATCTTATATTAACGCCCGCGGCGAGCTTTCCTTTTCTGACCTTTCTGTTTGTATTATTAAATGATTTTTTCAATCTGATGTTATAAATTGTTCGGTTTAAAGCAAACAAGAAATAATTTTGGAAATAAAAAATATTGTTGAATGCTCTCTTTTGTTAAATGTACTAAGTATATTTTTTTACGATAAGATCATAAATTTATAGTAAATTTCTTTACTTTTTTACTAATACAAATTATAGAGCTGTAGAGTTGGCTTTGTTGAACTTTGTCGTTATATCGTCACGTATTATATGTTAATAGTATCAACACGACGGGTGTACGTTCGATCTCCACTAGGGAAATTAATTGTTTTCATTTCATCGCTCTACTAAGAAAACAAAGAGCGGAGTTGAGCTCCGCTATTTAACACGTAATGTCTCAATCATCGGATAAGAGGGAAAATGAGAAACGGAGTGTCTTAGGTTCCCTTTGCCTACCCTGATATATGCGGGAAACAGCGTGAAGTTTTTCATTAAAACTGATTTGTTTCACAAATATACCATAAAGAACCAAAACTTGATATAAACCGTAATGACAAAAAAAAGCGCCAAAGAAAGAGCTTAATCAAATATTTTTTATCGAAGTATCATTAAGTTTCATTATATTTGAAAAGTTTCTGAGAACATTAGGAAAGTAGGTCTTATTTTTTACAATTGCTTATTAATATAATAGTACTCTTAGTGATGGTTCAAATTGAGCTTTAGCGGACGGGGTCAGCGCTAATTTAGTAATAACAGTATCTAACAATGCAATATATATTTTTTGTTTTTTTTAGCTTCACGCTGTATCCCGCTTAAGACAGGGTAGGCAGAAGGAAGCTAGAAGGTTCCCATATGCTCGGAACGTAAGGCTAAATCACTCAATTCCTAAAGCATCGTCTAATTTTCGAGATAACGTGTTCGAGCCTTTAATTAAACATTGTTCCTCTAATAACGCCCCGCTTTGTCTTTATATCAGACCAAGAAAACTCCTGGTGGGAATCGAACCAATAAACATCGCATTTATATTTAGACCACGCCATGACGGCCTCATATATGGACGATGATATATGAAGATAAAAACTATTATTACCAAATTGCGATCTTACAAAAAAATATTTTATTAATTCAACACACGTTTTATACTTTAAACAAATAGCAGTTCACGCCCCAGGAAGACGATCTCTCTTTCTATCATTGAACATCAGAAAAAGAGCAAAAATATAACCCGCAGGAATTAAATAGTACATAAATATATTAGTCTGAGTTTGCAGACGCTGACTCATTCCACTTTCAAGGTAATAAGATCAGTGCATCTTTGATGTGCCGATTGATTCATTGTTTTCGTATTTTCACATTATTTTACGTTTCATTGATTTTTATCACTTTTTGTGGGCGGAAGTGGATCGTAAACATTTTATTGTGTTTTAAGTAAATTTATATTGTAAATAAGCAAATATTATTGACTTCTTTATATGTTTATGCAAATAATATGATATTAACTGTTTAACAGGTTGAAACTTATAAATTATTAAATATTTAATTTATTAGATCTTAAATTATTATATTTTTATCTTTTATATTTATTGCGGAAAGATAAGAAATTAGTGAACAATTTTTCCCTTCTCTATCTCGTTTGAGGCACTTAAGTTGTGAATTTGCAAACGTAGGATTGTACTAAGGCATATTTGCCTTCATGTAAGCTCCACGGTTGTGGTTTCAACTCCCAGTTGAGTGAATTAATTATTTTCATTCACCTCGCTCTAGTAACTAAACCAAGTGCGGTCTTGAGTTCCGTCAATCAAGGCGCAATGTCTAAAATTGGGTAGATCACAAAGTCTCAAATCTAGGTTCCTTCTACTCTGCTCTGATATGTGTTGAATGCACCATGAAGCTATTATAAAAAAATCAAATCAAATCAGCTTCACGTTGTATCCCGCACACAGCAAGGTAGATTGAGTGTTAAGACTTAGTGTCTTGTTCCCATATTTCGAATTCTGGTGGCATTGCGTGTTGAGTGGCAGAACTCAATGGCGCGCTTTGTCTCGCCACCAGAGCGAAGAAATGGCAATATAAATTTAAGTAAATATTTCATCTCCTCGAGTGGGCATCGAACCAACAACCAGTCGGTTTTACAGTCACACTTTGTGCCCCTGCGCCACGACTGGCCTCAATTATAACTTTATTTTAAAACATTAACATGAAGTTTATGTGCTTCATGTTTCACTAAAAGCCCAAATATTCACTTTCACTATACAACTAAATTACCATACCCATAATTGTATGGTCAATACAAGTCATGCGTATCGAACCTGTGACCTTCTCCACATTACGTCAGGCGGGTCAATTTCAGCAATTTACTTCAAGGCTGACATAATATATAACATATCTACATACTCGTAATGATGCGTAAAATATTGAGAATTTATTATTATATGCAAGTTCATTTGTCAAGTGTGTATTATGCAAAATGTATCCAACGTAATATATCATTTTTCCCGTTTATATTTTAACTTTTAATAACCTTATTATTAATAATTATGTAGTTTAAAAAAAACTGAAAAATATAAAATATGCTTTTCAACACTTAGGGCTATAAGCGCTATGGAATGTACTTGGAGCTATAAGTTATATGAGCGTAAACTGGAGTGGTTGACTAGTGTACTTTAAAGACTTCCAATATCATTACTTATTACTATACATTGCCGGAAAAAAATTGCTCAATTCGATTGGATTGCCTTTAATAAGCCTGAAAGCCATAACGGAACTGAACGCTGCACTTTATCTATTAAAGCGAGAAACTGAAAACAATTTGAATATACATCACCAGAGATTGGCCAGTTGTGCTAAGGTCTTAATTTATTGAGAACCAAAAAAAATATGGTTTAAGCCCATACAAGTATATTACTATTACTATAAAACTTAGAATATAATTTATACATAACTCAATATGTTACTATAAGACATGGTGTTACATAAATATATCCATTTTGTAATAGATAGATACTTAAACTTAACTTACTCAGTAATTCATAATAAATTAATATCTTCATATATTTGAATGTGAGAATTAAATATAGCTTCATAAAAATAAATGCCTCTAGAACCAATTAAATGTATTAAATTTTGTTTCTTTAATGATAAGATAAAAACGATAGCTGATTCTAATTTCGATGGTTGATTGTCGCTCAAAGGATTTTAATTTCTTCTGCTTTAGTAAGTTTAAGTGCGGTGTTAAGTTCCGCCAATCAACATAATTCAAGAGGTTTTTGAAGGTAGGTTTTCTTCTAGTCACCTCCATACGCGAATAAAGAAACTAGAATGTAATTTATTTTCAATAAATAAAATTTCGCAAAAAATTAAATCACTGAACAGGCGTTTCTTTTTTTAAATTTTAAACGTAGCAAGGTTACATAGCTTAATATATATAGTTTATAAAAACGTGTCTTTTTCTATTATTTTTGATTTCTTTTCTAAAATTTCATCTCATTTAAGTAAAAATAAAATCAAAAATAAATTAAGACAAGTATAAATTGCTCTTTACTTAGTATATATAGCATTTTTTATATCACATTTAGTTTTTTATTTGCAACTTCTACAGATATTTTGGCGATGACTCATTTTATAAATGTAAATTTGCTCTAATTAAGCCTCGTGAAGTGCTGTAGTTAGTCATATCCTACATATGAATACGAACATACATATTTAAATGTTGGACGAAACAACCTAATTCTGTGTTTTGTAATTACAGTTCTTTCTTTTTAACAAAGTTTTTATTTCGTTCACATATAGACACTACTATTGTCTGTATATTTAGCTTATAATTACATTTTATTTTATTTTACTACGTCCATGTGCAGTTCAGTTGTTCATTTGTGGCACTTCGCCAATATCGATGATAAGTTTTTACTCGTTATTTGACGAAAAAAATACAGGTAAAAGGAACAAAAAACTCCGTTGTTACGAGTATTGCTATATCTAACATTTGACGACTATCACCCAACACGCCTTAATTGCTTTTATATGTCTTTATATTTATAAAATAATAAACTATGTTTATTTATCGCTAAGCTTTTCTTAATGGAATTAACGTTTAAATTGTTAAGAAGCTGCAGCACGGTATATGTTTTACCCGATCTAACTCAATAATTATTTATAATATAATTATTGAGTTAGATTGGGTTGAGGATTTTATAGCGGACACCCATTCACCTAATGAATTTAGTTAGTCAGTTATGTCAGTTAGTTATGACATATAGTACACTCACAAATACGAAGATTCGCCTATCTGGTACCTAGGGCAGAAGAATATGTATGAAAAACTTATTTATAATTTATGTTAATTTAATATTATTTTTTAAATCGTAGATATTATATGATCATATATAGTCGCTCTGGTGTCGAGGTTAAGCGCGGCGTTGAGTTCTGCCACTCAACACGCAATGCCTCCAGAATTCGGCAGAAAGTGGGGAACGGAGTGGCTTAACACTAGGTTCCCTCTGCCTACCCTGCTGTGTGCGGGATACAGCGTGAAGCTAATTTTAATTTTATATATAGTCTATAGTCTAGATCATATAGAGAATTAATATTTAATAAAAACTTGAAATAAATCACTTTATTATTTTCTTTTGTATTAACAATAGGTTATTATAGCTCTTTCTTATTTTTGTCTTCTTTTTAATATTTACCATATGATCTGAGAAAATAAAAATACTTTAAATATTGTAATTCTACTGAGTGTTCAACTAAGTCCGACAATTTAGGCTTGTCCCACACCATCCCACACCAACAACACCTTTTTTTTAGATTCTGTATTCTGCACATAGCGGGGAAGGCAGAGGGAACCTGGAAACCTAGCGATAAGACATTCAATTTCCATTAAGACATCGCCATTCTCTACTTTCCGCCAAATTCAGGATTCATTGTGTGTTGAGTGGCGGAAATAAACGTCACATTTTGCTACGTTACCAGAGCGATGAAATAAATATATTAAATATTTAACTTCCTCGAGTGTGAATCGAACCCACAGCCAGTCATGATCAGAGTCGCACGCGCCTGCACCACCAATATACTAAAATTTCTTTACAGTAAAATATATCTTAGACAACTTACATTCAATGTCAATTGCACTAAATGACCTATGACCTGAGTTGGTATTTGTGGAAATGCTAAATTAAACGCCGTAAACCGTGTTTGATCTTTTGTTTTTGATATCAAATTTCAGATCTTTGATAACAGGTGACTAATATTACTTGGGAGTGTCTACATGGGAATATGGCTTCGGTGTTCGTGGTTCTTGCATAATTTAATAAAAATAATTAACAAGAAACGAATTGATGATTAAATAGTATTTTGGAAAAAAATATATTGTAATAAATAATATAGAAAAAAAAGTAAAAATCGTGTATATTAAAATTAATTGGTTTTAAATGTTATATGAATAAAATATAAACTTATAATAGTTGTGGCTATCGTGGTGTAGTTGGGATGGTTTTATTTACACAAAAATGATGGCGGTTCCAGTTTTTGTACAATGCTTATAATCATCAACATAATCGGTGTATAATTAAAAAAATACATAAAAAAACATACAAACCGAATCCTCGAACCGAATCAAGAACCTCCTTTTTTTTCAAAGTCAGTTAAAAATAAGCCATTCTCTGATATTGTGTAAAAGGTAAATTGGGTAAAAAGTACTGACGAGTGTTCATACACTCGTCAGTACTTTTTACAGACACCTCATGGTCTCCGTTTATCATTTATTGACCACATTTTCCGAAAACATTCCGACAATTTATTTTAATTATTTTTTAATTTCTTATTACGATTTTAATATAACATAAAGATAGAAAGAAATACAATCTTAATAATAAAATTATAATAACTTCCTTTAAACATAAAGTGTCAAACCTGTCTCTACGGTAGCTAATGGTACGGTAGCTTTGAAAGGACTTTCACGTTATATTAAATAAATAATTTTAATCCTTAAAACAAATACTTATGATAAAATTTCAGCTTCTGTCGATATTGTTAATCGGATTTAATCGTCACTCTGTTCTTAATATGACATGTGATAAGAATATGATAACATTGAAATATAGCACGAGGTATAAAGTGACATCTGCTATCGAGTAACGGTGAAAGATTTGAAAGGTATTAAGTTCAGATTTTTTTGGAGAAAGTTGTATATTGGTAGCTCCATATATATATACATTATGTATAAAATAGTATATTATATATTTCTTTCGGCTTAATTTGACACATGGTCCAAATTTTCGTTTGAAAAAATCGGGGGTCACTGGTCGTGGCGACTCTGTGGAACGATTTTTACCTCGTTCTAGTAACAAGATAAAGCGCAGCGTTGAGTTCCGCTACTCAACACGTAATATCTAGAAAAATTTAGCGATGCGTGGGAAGTCTTAACACTAGGTTCCCTTTACCTTCCCGGCTATATATAGCAACATTATCCCTGTTTTACTAGCAATGTTGACAAAATCGTGTGCGGTCTCCGGGACGTAGTGTATTACGGACACCTGCAATTCCACTACCAATTATCCTTTCCAATCAGATGCAGGCAGTTTATGAGCAGCGTACTACATAAATATGGGTGAATACTGCACACATTTGTAGGGTTGCTGGAATTAAAATTATAAGTCAATATATATTCTTAATCTTTTTATGTATATATGTATGTTTGAAATTACGGTCTTTGAAGAGGCCAGTCGTGGCATCAGTCGTGGCAAAAACGTGTAAGCGCGACAGTTTGTGGGTTCGGTTTCCACTCTATTAAATGAAACATTGAATATTTTAATTTCTTCTCTCCAGTAACGTGATAGAGTCCGGCATTGAGTTCCACCACTTAACACGCAATGCCTGCAAAATTCGGCGGAAACTGGAAAACGGAAGTGTCTTCATGGGAACGGAATGTCTTAACACTACGTTTCTATGTTCCCTCTGTCTAGCCTGCTATGTGTGATATCAGCTAAAAGGAAACACCAGTACGACAACCCTAAGTCGACTGTATTTCACACTTGACGCATTTATCGTAACTCAGGTTGTAGAGCGATCTCGGTGATCGTGACCACGTTTTATAGCACATCTGGCTCGAATAAGTAGAAATGCGTGTGAAAATAGCCTTAAAATTACTTTTAGCCTTATATTATGGACTGGACTGTAGAAAGTTTTGATTGGTGGGCTTTTGTCAGTCGAGTTTATAAAATTATTACCTGTGTATAAAGTGTAAAAAATATGATTTTTAATTATTTTAATCGTACAGATAAAATAATTAAAACTTCACCATTAACTTTCTCTACATATTTGTATACATTTTTATTAGTAGATAAGACAGTGTTATGTCACTTAAATCTAAAAAGAAATTAAAAAACGAGAAACGACACTAAAATCTCTTCCCTAACCAATCAGGAAACGACATAACTCTGGTAAAGCTTATCAGATAAACAGATTAACAACTTAGATGATCTCCGTCGGCACTATAAAGTTTTATTTGCCCTTTGTTCGAAGCTACTATCGACTTCTACGTACGTTCAGTGAGCTCATGATATACACAATCTGTATTTGAATCCAAATAGGCCTTGGGCAATGCAAAGTATAGATTGTAAATATTAATATGAATACATTTTCTAACATGAATTGAAGCATAAGCCTCTTATTGTCTTCAATATATAGTAGTAAAAGCTTCGCGTTTTAGCCCGCACACAGGAGGGTAGATAGAGGGAAACACTCCATTCCTATTGTATTTTGGATATATTACGTATTGTCGGCGTTTAGTGGCGGAACTCAACGCTGTACTTTGTGTCGAAACCAGAGCGAAGAAATGAAAATATAAATTAAGGTAAATATTTAATTTCCTCGAGTCCCCACTCGATTAAACCCACACCCTTTTGCGTCTACAGTCACACACTTGTGCCCACGTGCCGTGACTGGTCTTAGTACAGTTGCAATGTAAGTTGGAAATTTGAAATAATATTAACAATAAAGAAATGATTTTATTTTGTTTTTTTATTGAAAAATCTTATAAATTTTGGAATTCTCTAGCAGTATGTTTCTAAGCTGTCTGTGTTTCTGCTCTTCAAACTATTGGGAACCCTATGTAGTATGTATGAGGTATGTAACTGTTTACAAAGAAATTTTAATTATATAGGCATCTTTAAAGCTTAATAAATAAATCTTATAAGGCCAGTCGTGGCGCAGGAGCACAAAGTGTGACTGTAAAATCGAGTGGTTGTTTCGGGTTATTTGGATTCGATCCCCACTTGAGGAAATAAAATATTTATTTACATTTATATTTTCATTTCGCTCTGGTGTCGAGGCAAAGCGCGGCGTAAATTCCGTCACTCAATACGCAATGCCTCCAGAACTCGGCGGAAAGTGGGGAACGGGGTTTAACACTAAGTTCCCTCTGCCTACCCTGCAGTGTGCGGGATACAGCGTGAAACTGATTTTGATTCTTATAAGGCCCCAAATAATATCAACTTGAAAAGAAAGAAACAATGTACATATTATAAAGATTTTAAATTCAAAAAATTAACCTGTCTTGCAAAACAGACACTGCAAAGTAACTTCTGTTGTACTTGCTCTACATATTTTATATTCCATACCGTAAGTACTAACTTATTTAGAAATGTAGGCGTCGTCGTTTATCTGACAAAGCTAAGCTTTTATTATGCTCGACTTCCGTATAAGCGTGCTATAATAATTAAAGGTTGATGCTGGGTTATTATTATTATTAATTATTTAGGCCGTCGCGGCACAGTGTTCGTCATCTGACTGTAGACACGATGGTTGCGTGTTCAATTCCCAATTGGGTGAGTTAAGTATTTTTATTTGTTTACTCTGTCATTAATACAAAGAGCGGCGAGTTCAGCCACTAGCACGCAATGTCCGCGTGGAAAGTGGGAATGGATTGTCTTGATTCTAGGTTGTCTACTTAGCTATATGTGGGAGTGATGCTCACATAAATATATATAAAAAGTTATCTATTATATTATATTTGTATAGGAAATTTTGTATAGGAACTTTCTGCCTATTATGGTCGTTTGGACTAGGTTAAGATGAAGTAGGTTCGTATGCTTTTAGCGATTTTTCTATTAATTGCGATGTCAAACAACACAACTTATCAAGTAATAACTTTTTACCCTGTATCACGTTACCAGAGCAGGAAAAGAAAAATAATTTATTCCCCCAAGTGGAAATCAAACCCACAACCACCGCGTTTGTAAAAACTGTGCCACTGCACCGCGACAGCCTCTCTGATTATAGAAGAAATTATAAATCTCCAAGCATTTTTCGCTGTATCTCCACTATTTCTACAATAGTTACTTTATTCCGTTACCTCCAGATGGTATCAGCTCTGCGATCGTGACGACAATACGACCGTTCGCACGAGTTCTTACGAAATATACATTCGTGATGAGACACAGAGGTGATACTATCGTAGTGCTGCACGCGTCCGACTTTCTTCATCCACTGCTTACTACTAGTTTCTACTATAGATTTGATTTTCTCGGGTATATTGTGATTATTATTGATTGTAATCTTGAAATTATTTGCTTGGATGCTGTTTATATATAATTTTGAATTGTTTTATCATTATTTAGTAGTTATAGATAAAAAATTGAAGTCCGAAATGCTCTTTCAACGATCGATTAATGATTCAAATTCACATTAACTGTAAAAAGACAAAGCGCGGCGTTGAATACTGCCACTCAATACGTAATGGCCCGAAAGTTAGACAGTGCGTTGGGACGTTTCCCGCAAGTGTTAATACTAGTTAACATTTCTCTGTGTCTATCCTGCAATATGCAGGATACAAAGAGAAGCTTAAGAGAATATTATTTTTGGCAAATACAAATAAACTATACTTAATCTAAACGTGAGGAACGGAAATGAGAATGTCCTAACACTAGGTCCCCAGGTTCCCTCTACCTACCAAGATATGTGCAGAAAAAAAAAATTAAGCAAATAAAACAAATAACTAAAACAAGCTGTTCAAGCATACATTCAACTACTCATCAACTATCACTGTTCAGAGATTGTCGCCCACTGGTCCTCCACATCGTGCTTGTTGCGACAGCTCGCGCGTCAGTTGCTGACGCGATGACAGGCAATGACTTCAATGTATCAGTAACCTGTCACACGGACTGATATTCTGTTTTATTTGCATTTATTTCTTTAGTTATAAGCGATGGGTTTTTTTTCTCATTTTATATTAAAGAAAGATAAAATAACTATTTTTTTTATTAATGCCAAGATTTTATTTAAATTGACTTTTTATTAAATATTTTTTTTTATTTATTTGTTTTAACCACAAGTGTGAAAAGATGTAAGATTGAGTCCTGCAACTCTAAACATAACGTTTCGAACAATTGGCGGAAAGTGGGCATTTAAAGGATAAATTGATATTTACTTAACTAAGATTTGATTTTTGTACCTACAGCTACTGGGTATGACACGTCAGCCGAGTCACGATGTCGTTAAAACAGTAATAATCTTTTTTATAAGCTAAAAGGTCAGCTCAACCGTCTGAGTCATTTCTATTGCATAGCCGCTAATGTGTTCCAGTTTTAAGTAAAGTAAGTGAAAATACTGTATATGTAGGATTAAGAGCAAGTGTCGTTTATATATTTATATACAGGTTTGTAATGTACATAATTAAATGGGGAAAATTATGAATAATGATGAAAAAAATTATAATGGAAACATAACAGTCCAATTATTTTGAAACTTAGATTTTTTTCCGTAAAGTTTATAACGATACACACGAGTACTTATTTAGAAAATGTATAAAAATTTGAACGTAGCGGGACTCGAACTCGCGCCTCCTGGAATCCGACCACGCTCTGACCACTAAGTCATACGATCTCAGATATGTGATGTACGTTTTCTAAATAAATATTTTTCTTTCCTAAATGTGGAATAACATTTTAGAAATGTTAAAAGATACACACGAGTGTATAAAAATATGTGTATCACATTTGAGTACTGTTTTATTGTTGCTTTTTAAGCTTCACTCTTTAACCCTAGCGGGGTAGCCAGAGAGAGCGGAACGCCAAAGGCTACGGTCAATATTCTTATTTTATCAATAAAAATATATATTAAGTACTAATTAAAAACCATCGACTTTTGGAATTGACCTCAAAAGGCAATTGCAAATTTCGATGAAAATGTTTACGTTTATAGTATTTCTATTTCCTCTACACACGTTGTCTTCTCCTTTAGAATAAAAAAATATATTCCTCTAGTCTATTGACAGGTATATCAAGATCGTTTAGTACATATAAAAGACGTCACAATACACGATGTGGCCGGACCAGTCCGACAAGGCAGTGTTAACACGTTTGATGTCCAGTTACACCGTTATTTGATGGAGTTGTTGATCATAAAAGTTTATTATGTTGACATTTTGCTTTGGAAAATATTTTGTGTGTAATATATCGTGTGGATAGTAGTTTACAGTTTTTTTTTTCGCTTGCTTTTTAGTTATTTGTGTAACTAAGACACTAACACTCACAGACTTAACTGCAGGACTCGTAAAGTTGTTATTTGTTATGTAGGTATTAATAGGAGAGTATAGGGGAATAATAAGAGAGAAAAAATATTTCTTTTCGTGAAAATCATAGCTTTTATTTTACAATAAGAATTGAGTTATGAATGTACATACCTAATATGGACATCGTATATTGCCCTTGAAAATTACACATGTCTTTAATCACCTGTCCATTTTATAAACAAGTTATCGCAAATCGATTATTTCATGGAAATCGATGTATGTAGTAATTAATATAATTACGATTTACTATTTAAAGTGTGGATACATAATCGAGCAAATAATTTAAATAGAACCTTCACAAAGCGTTAATTAACTATGATTAAAACACAATTGGTTATACGGGAAGTATGGTTACTTCAAATGTTACAACCATATTGTATGTTGTAAATAAAAATGGAAACGACAATGTTATAACTTTGTCACATGCCATTAAAGATTCTTTAATTCTATTTAGGTTACATTCCTAATGTTACAGAGTAATTCTTTTATAATTAAAAAAATAATAATTATAGTTTTTTTATTCTTCAATTTACCCATATTAGATGTTAAGCGGCATTCGTCTGTGTGGGAGGCTCAACTATCGCAGACCGTAGGTTCTATAGGAAGTCAGTAATTCCTATTACTGATACTACTGACAACTTTATATAACTTCAAAGTATTTGCAACAATTACGGCCTTATTGTAAATTACCTACATTAAAATACAAATTTCTTCACTTAGAATTTGAACCTGTAAACATCGCGATACTCAACTATGCCACAATAATATATCAATAACAGCCGTGAAAGTAAGAAAACGTACAGTGTTAGTGTTTAAACGTCGGTCTCATTAGCTCTGTTTTCTAGCGGAAGTCCATACTCTATACAATGCTAGAATGACGTGTTGCCTTATAAGCGGAGGGTAAACAAGAAAGTAATTGATAGCAACCACTGTGCACTTGTTGTGCTGTCGGGTTTTTTCTTATGAGACAATAGGTTCAATCTTACTCTGGTCCAGACGGGATGCTGGGAAAAAATATGTTTTTTTCTGTTATATATTGCTACAGTTAGTGAATGAGATGTTGAGCGATATTGTCATATAGTTTTGACGTTGATTTTAGTTGATTGGGTGTATAAGAGGTAGCCAATTAATTATATAGGAACTGCTGCAGCTATTTGATTTTTTGGTTTTCTCTCTCTGTTTTGTATTTAAAAGTTAGTAAGAGAGTAACGTGTACATACTTAAAATTTACTTGTAAATACCACTGCTCAAATAAAAAAATGATTATTTATACATAAGTAGGGTAACCTGGTCTAGCAGTACTCACTTAAGGTTTAAAATATCCTAAAAGAAACAAAATGAAATGAAAATAATCTACTAGTCATTTATTGCGTGTACAATCTAATCATATAACATAAAAATACAGAAAAAATAACAAAAATAATTTTAAGCTCTCAGAATAACAAAAATAATCACAAGTGGGAATTGCGTACTCTTTCACATATTATTGTGTAAGAGTACGCTTCTAGGGTGATAAGAGTACGCGGATCATCGATTAAATTATGGTCCCTTGCAGAGCCGGCGAATAAAATGTCCTAAGCTCTCATATATCGTGCAAGCCACCATTCGGAGCATTTCATACATTCTATCCAGTCCTTGCGGGGGGGTCCACGTACATTTCAGTACATGATGGCCATCTCCAAACCTTCTTTTAAGGCATTTTCTTTGGCACCTTAAAGGCACTTTTGAACTTTTTAGAGAGAGTCTTTGAATCCATTTTTGGTGCTTTCTTTGAAGAAAGCTTTGATGCTTCCTAGAGAACCAGTTTATATGGAGATCCACTCAAAATATCCGACTTAGCTCTTTTAAGGAGAGATCGTGTCAAAAATTCAGCTTTTGGTACACGGGCTACATCTTCAAGTGTGACAAGAGGCGATTCAACGTTTTGAATTTGAAGACAAGCAAGTGGTGTACGAGTAAGTTAAATCTTATTGCACGAGCGACACTAGTGGAAGTTGGAGCACGCAACGACAAATCAGGACGAAGCCACTCCGTACCAGCCATTTTCTTTTCTTTGTTAAAACGATATGCCAATCCATTCTTCTCAGGGAAGTCATAAGCAACTTCTCGAATTTTTTTGGTGGTCAATCCATAAAATTTTACTAACATAGTTCTTAAGTAATTCATTGTACTAACCAACTATCAGCCTATGTTGCTTGACAATAAAAGATTTTTATTTTTATTATTTTTTTTTATTTTTGTTTCTTTTTTTATAAAACATCTACTTTTTTTATATAATTGCACAAGTCTATTTCCATCTCACTGGAAAAGGTTTTAGAATACCTGCCCAAGCATAAAGCTGGAGATGATTTTTTCAGTCTCTTCCGCAAAGTGGCTTCATGCATCCCCAATGATTTGGCAACTGCTCTCTTTGGTTCGCCTGCCTCAACGCGCTTCTTAGCTTCGAACCACTGTTCCGGAGTACAAAGACTTCTTTCAGTTTTTCTTCGTTGTGCATCTTATCACAATACGCGCGTACTCTTATAAGATGCACAACTGAGTACTTATACACATTCTAGCCAAATCGTAAACAAGCGAAGTTTATCGGCATTTCTTAGCGACAACCGCAATTATTGTGGCCTTAGGTTTTAGGCATTGCCTTTGAATATTTCACAGTTAACTTCGATTGTTCTAAATAATTGCATTTTTGTCTCAATAACACTTTTAAAATGGTAAAAACATTTAACATTTTGAGTAAAAATCTAAAAACATGCGTAATTTCTATGTTTTCCTCCGAATTTGATTTTTTTTTCGCACAGCACTTCCTTACGTCGCTTGGATCCCATTACCACTGAGATTAACCGCGCAACGTAAATAACTTCACGGCATTTTGCGTAGCGTACTCTTATCGCATGCGTACTCATAGACCAGGTTACCCTATATATTTTGAGTGTTACGCATATAGGATTTTTTTTAGATAATTTTATTTTTTTAGACAAAATCTCGTCCGGCGTGACTGGAGTCTTTGTATAGGTACCTCTTACTTTTATCGATGATATAATTATTTTATTATCGCATATAGGTTAGGCTATAGGGAAGTTTAAGGTAACTTTATGTCAAGAAATAAGGTACACCAACTTTGCCATTATAAAATACGGTATATAATACCGTTTTAACGTTAAGTACTGTAACTTTAATATATTATAACGTGAAATTAAAATTATAATAAATTTACAGCGGATCCATCTTGATTTAGATTCACTTGATATATTTACCTGTAAACAAAAGAAAAAATATAATTAGTTTTATAATAACATTTTTTTTTACTTTGAATATACGAGTACATACTTATTCATGTAATTTTTTTGTAAGTTTGTTTTAAAAATATTTAGGCGTAGCATAAACTATGAATTTATAATTTATAATTTACATGTTTTTAAAACACTATGATGGTATCAGTAAATAATTTTCCTTATAAAAATCAATAAAAAAATAATAACATGCTACCTGCGATATGTGTATAGTACCTGCCCACTTTGTTTAGTTAATTACATATATACATACATACATATGAATAATTATATATTATTTTATATTAATATTCGATTCAGTAGCCTAAAACTATAATTTTAATGACAAAACAATTTATTTTAATCACTACTTCGATTTTTAAAGATTTATAGTATAAAAGTATCTCTTAGACGTCGATCATTAAATCATATTTAAAATGTAAAGTCTTTTAAGAAACCTATATTTAAATGGCTGTTATTAAATAAAGAACTAAATGTCATAATTACCACTTCAAATCTTGCTATATAGTTCTTTTATATTAAAAACACTAGGACTCTATCATTATTATAGAAGAGGGTAAGAAAACGAAGCCTAATTCAGCGGAAAGTGCTTGTTGAGTGGCAAAACTCAGCGCCGCACTTCGTCTTGTTACCAGATAATAATAAATAATTAGCTTCACGCTGTATCCCGCACACAGCAGGGTAGGCAGAGGGAACCTAGTGTTAAGACACTCCGTTCCCCACTTTCTGCCGAATTCTGGAGGCATTGCGTGTTGAGTGGCAGAACTCAACGCCGCGCTTAACCTCGACACCAGAGCGAAGAAATGGAAATATAAATTTAAGTAAATATTTCATCTCCTCGAGTGGGAATCGAACCCACAACCAGTCGGTTTTGCGGTCACACCTCGTGCCGCTGCGCCACGACCGGCCTTGTTACCAGATAGTAGAAATAAAAAAATCCTCGAGTGGGAATCGAACCCACCACAGTCACGTGCTTCGCCGCTGGCGCATGTTGTTGAGTTCCGCCACTTTACTAGGTTCCTTCCACTAACCCTGCTGTGTGCGGGATACAGCGTGAAGCTGATTTATTTTCATAAATTTTTTTGCGTGACAGCAGTAGAGCGGGCCATACAATTTTGATTACAACCAATTGTACCAACAATTGGTCCACATAATATATCATTGAGACCATTTCATTTGCCCACTTCGTGAAAGCTAATGATTTATGACTGGCTGTAGTTGTTATATATAGATCTTTGGATAAGTAGAGTATAGCGTTTTAGTTTGAGAGGTTCTTATTTTACTTTACTAAGATTTTTTAGATTTATACATATACGTAATTTTGTATGAAACAGTATTTATAAAGGGATTTTGTTGTTTTTATTATGTTTTAAATTATTATATTTATTTAGTGGTATTATCAAAATTAATATAAAAAAATTAAATTAAAATGTTAATTAAAAACAATATTATAAAAAATCAATATGCTTTGACTGTGTTAGTGAACAGTGATAAAAGGGCTATTTCCCTCCACACAAGACTTTAGTGTTAGTAAAAATTATTTAAGATCGGTACGAGCTCTTGAAAGTATAGGTAAATATATACCAGTTTATTTCAAATTAAACTTTTAAAATTAAAGGTTTTATTGCTATACCCTATTAAAATTATAAGTTATTATTATTTTTAGAATAACCGTCACAGAAATAATATCAATTCAGGTCATGGAAGGGGCTGGGTGGGTACTTTAACCGGACTATCCAGGTCAGGTGAGTATGGGAGCACAGGACCTACAAATATAAATATCTTTTCTAAGTGTGGAGTAACACTTTAAACATGTAAAAAAAAAAATATCTATCGCTTATATGCTTTATTTCTAATTATAAAAATTAAATTCAATTTTCAATTTAGATTCGATTACCAGGGATTTTCTCGCTCTTGTGACGAGACAAAATTCCTAGACTAAACAAGTAATGCCTCGAGAATTTGGCGGAAAGTGTTGAACGCAAGTGTTTTAATGCGAACGGATTGCCTTAACGCTAGGTTCCCAGGTTCCCTCTGTCTACCTTGCGATATAACGTGAAGCTGAAAAAAATATATTCACATAAAAAAATACGGACCAACCAAGAGTACCTACTATAAATATAATATTAAGCATTTTATAATAAAATTTGCAAAGATCTCAACGTCAAGTGCTGTGTATTGACGACTCCGCGTTTAACTTATTTTATATAGAAAGTGGGACGGATATTATTTATGTGTGCTGTTTTGTATACATTTAGAATAGATGAGAAATAAATCGAAAGGTAAATACGACTTTCGCCCACTTTGAAGTATGTATGTATGTGTTGTATGAATATGAAATTTTGCTCGATCGTGATAGAACTGTATTTTGTTATTAGAACATTTAGAAGTGATTTTCTAAGATAATCTTGTGTTTAGGTATTCTATGAGAAGTTTTAAAAAATGACATGTGAGGAAAAGATGTTATGTGTTTTTCTATATTAGTATATACTTATAAGAAATTTAAAAGGCCAGTCGTGGCGCAAGGGCATAAAGTGTGCTCTGTAAACGCTACTGTTTGTTGGGTCCGATCCCCACTCGAGAAAATGAAATATTTGCCTGCCTCCAGGATTCGGTGGGAAGTGATAGTTTGCCTCTGATTACACGGTGTGCGCGAGATTTTTTTAAATAATTATATAAAACTCAATATTTTTTGAGCGATATCCACACCTGTAACTACTTGTCATGTATGTTGATTCTCTGGGGAGTATGGGAGATAAATAAGAAAGAATTTCCTTTAATTCTTATAGAATCGGGACTCATTTTAAGTTTTACATCATCCATATAAGTATCCGTATCCATAAGCTTACGTAAAATAAGTTGCAGAAGGCAAAAATTATTTGAATTTTATTATAGCAATATCTCTCGTTTTGTATGTTGTTTAAGAACATAATTAAGCTGTACTTTCTAATAAAAGCACAGATTTCGGAAAAAAATAACGTGTATATTTTAGCAGTTGAGTAAAATAAAAAAAATACCTTCAGTATAATGAAACAGAAAATCAAAGTATTCAGTTAAACTATCTTGACTCATCTAGAAAAACAATTCTTCGTCGTCTTCGTCTTAACAGATCCCGTTAAAGACGAAGACGGCTTCCTAGTACGATATACAAATTTAAACTATACGCAATTTAATGAAACTATATCAGCAATAGAATAGTTAGTACGACGACGTCGCCACGATAGCAGGTTTCTTATTCACTGTTCGGTTTCGTTACTTGTCGAGTGTCACCGGCCTTAAAATACAACTTCGACTATTAACGTGGGAGTCGATCGAAATCTACACCTAAAACTGCCAGATATCGTTCTAGTTAGAGTAATTTAAATAGTTCAATTAAAATTTTCGATTCGTATTCATATTTGTATAGCTTGAAACTTTTTTAATGATAATCTTATGCGATGTTTCTGTTTTTCTAGTATTTTATTTTCAATTTTCATTTCATATTGAAATTCAGGCAGAATTTGAATTGTTTTGAAAATTGAATTGCTTGTAAGCTGGGAGATCTACATTTTTTAACCTTAACAAAAACCCATACAAGAAATATTTGCCAGGGCTTGAATTGGAATATATCATTTTTCTAATGCTTTGTCATAATGTTTTACTGTCCTAACTATATATTAGACGATTAATCCTCAAAATTTTAGCTTTGCTAAAATGTCGTAGATCTGGTGTCCCTAGGATCTGAGTCTTGCATAGAACTGTCATAGAATTGGCACCTAAGATCAAACCACCTTTCTTTATCTCGAACAATAGCCGTCATTAAACATTCTAACAATCTATTATCATATCAACGTGATTTCAAAGAACTTAAGCAATACAGTATAGTATAATGACATAGCGTCATACTGTATGTCGCATATAGCTGAGTAGGCAGAGGGAACCTATTTTTGAAAAATCAAACTGTTCTCCATTTTCCGCTGTTTTTTTGAGACAAAACATGTTAAGTAGCGTAACTGAATCCCGTGCTTTGTCTTGCACCAAAGCAAACATGTGAAAATATTACAAAAGTTATTTCCTGGAGTGGGAATCGAATCTGCTACGCTGTGTTGATGGGCCCTCATGATCCACAATGATTTAGCGTATGGGAAATTTTAATAAATCACGTCGCGTCGTCGTCGCAATCAAAATATCGTATCGAAAACCGGCTGTTAGGAGGCAGGCCAACAACCCGTGCCATGTGGGCTTATTGCTTCCTATTTGAGCGACTTTAAAAAGGGCAACGTCAAAATTATAATAAGAAACAAATGAGTATAAGGCGTTATATTTTTGCTAAATAATGAGACGTTATATAAGGATTTCAAGATTTTTATGGATAGAATTTTTAAATTTCAGAGAACAGAAATATAAGTATTTTATTTCACAAAAAAAGAGGATGCTCTATATTTGACAATTATATGTTTTATATTTGTATGTCTCTCGATTTCTCCGTCGATTATTTTTAAGAAGCAACTTGCCCTTCCATTGCCACCAAATCAGGATCATGGTGAAATCCCAAGGAAATTGAAAGAAATCTTGAAATTTTATTCTATTTCTATCTAAACAAGGGCAATTAAAAATCGGTGTTTAGAATAATTATAAACATATCCGTATTACCCATCTTAATATGTGCACGTATATATAATTATACAGAACACCGGTTATCTAACAAATAAGCGATCAAATCCTGCTTCTTTATTTTTATACGGAATTTTCAATAAGCTAATAAGTTCAGACACCCCGTTCCCCACTTACTCATCGCCGCGCTTTGAATTGGTAGTAGAATGAGGAAATAAGAATATTAAATATACCAAAATATTTATTAAGGAAACATATAAAAAATTAACGTAGCGGGATTTGAACCCGCCCCTCTTTGGAAACCAGTTGTTCAAACGTGCAGTTGGTCAGAGCGCTTGGACGGTTTCCTTTTTTTGAACCTTTTTTAATAAGTATTTTTCTTTCTAAAGTAGAATAACATTTTAAAAATGTAAAATATATTTTATATAATTTTTTCAAGTGGGAATTGAACCCATAACTTACCACATTTCAGTCGCACAACTGAACATAATTATAATATTTGGTTTTGGGGGCTATAAATCGTGACCAATTATTAAATACCTGCTTTACAGTTCAAAATTCACACCTTACTATCAAAACAAGATTTAGGCAATAACATTATACGGCTATAGCATTACTAAAAGTAAATACTAAAAGTACCAGAACTAAATATTGCTTGAGCTTACAAATTGTCATATTAGAAGCAATAGTAAGAACATATCTAAGTTGAAGCCAACAATGTGGTAACAGTATAACAGTGGAAACCACGAAATTGGTATTAAACGTGATTCACGGCCCATAACAATAAATATGGGTGTTGCGAAAAATATTATTCGCTCCTTTTCGTGCTTAGGTTATAATATAAGGTGTATTTTATACAATTTTTTTTCTAATTTGAAGCCGGTGACTGTAAATGAAAATATTTTTTTAATTTTTTTTCTTGATATGGTAACAAGACAACGCGCGGCGATGGCTTCGCCACTTGTTGAGTGGCGGCCTTGTCTATTTCTTATCATTACGCGATTTTAAGGGAACAGTTATATTTTTGGGGCCCAGTTAATACGTGGTTAAAGATAATATTCCTCTAAATGAGTGGACAGTAGACAGTAGAAAATGAGTGACATAATACTAGCAAAAATCTTTTGTTTATCAACTTGCCTTAATAGTACGAGATCCCGCTGCAAAAATCTACAGATATCTGTTTTAAAAAAAAACTTATTTTTAAAGAATGATACATGGTAGTAGAAGAGATAACATTATGGTTGTTTTGTAAAATTTTTCCGAATTAAATTAATGATTTCCCTGCGAATTTTTGAAGCCGGATCTTAGGCCAAAATTCATTTACACAGTTTACATTATAATTTAAATATTTAGGAGCCATAATTATTTAGAAAAAGATAATATTCAAATAATATGCATGGATCAAGGCGTTAAAACCACCAAAATCATATAATTTAATATATAAATTACTCAAGACTAACCAATCCAAAGTTGGCGAGCACTATATTGTAGTAATAAATCTTTATTTAGGTCCCCAGTGTTTAATAGCTTGCTTTTTCTTATATAATTGCCTCTATTATAGTGTCGATGCCGGCCCATTCAGTGTATTTTGTGCCTAAGCTTGCGTAATATTGCACGGCACAACCAACAGTAAAGGTACTGTCACTTTTGTTTAAGATGTTGACATTTTAATACTGTATACATTTGAAATTTAGATCTTAAATACGTTTAAATGCAAGGAAGTTGTGTGATTGAGGCCAGCGTGTAGACTGTAAACGTGACAGAATGTGGGTTCGATTCCCATACGAGGAAATGAAAATATTTAGTATTTCCATTTAATTTCGTATTCCATTTTCATTTGCTGGTAACCATTTGATTGGATAGGGATGTCATAACACTGTTTTTCCTCTGCCTACCTTGTTTCATGCATACAGAGGAATACAGTGTGAAGCTGTATTATATAATTATTATTGAAAGAATTTTATTTTTCATAATTCGAATCGCATGTTTAATTAAAAAGAAATAACATTGATAAAAAATATAACAAGATTAGCCGCAAAATTTAACATTAGATATTACAAACAGTAGATTATGGAGGAAATTCTTTAATTTGAACTTAAATTGCTGTTGTAAGAGGTTTGTAAGTATTTTTTACCTGTTCCATTTAAAAATATATGCATAAAAATATTTAAAAGCCACTTATGTGACTTTCTTTTTTCGTTTCTATATAAAATAATACATATGAAGAATTAACAAATTAAGTTTTAAGAGGGTAAATTTTACCTTACCCTGGTATTAATATTTTAAGATTTTTGAAGAATATTTGTCCGAAAGTTAAATAAAAATAATGTACGAATAGTAACTACAGAACTGAACCGTTAAGCTTATAAATTAAAGTTATAGGTCATTCAATTCAAAGAAATGATCTTAATACATACAAATGAATAACTTACGACATATAATTAGTTCAAATCGGATGGAAAGAAATTGCCTTCAGAAATCGGCCGCGTTAAGCTTATCTTTTTTTGCGGATTTATCAGAAATATACCGATTTTTAAATAAAAATCGTCGGCCCACTTTTCCTTAAAGCATAATTATCGCTAAGTAGTCGAGTGACGATAAAAAATTAAGATACTTCCAATTTAATTTTTATAAATGTTGAAATGAAAATATTTTGTATTTAGTGAACATTTTTTTCTTGAAACTTGACTGAAAATATCGATTAGTGGTAGTTGAAAATTAATCGATATAAATATTTTTGTTTATAATCAATTTAAAACGTTAAATTAAATTCTACTTAGGTAGCTGTAGACTATTTATAACGCGATTATATTATTTTATAGGTTTACTCAATTTCCGGCACATAGTATAATAGGTAAAAAAAACTTAGTGTTAAGACATTCCGTTCTTCGGAAATGGAATAATTCATACTGTCAAGTGGTGGATTTGCTTTCGCTTATAGAAAAAATGAAGATGGAGAGATTGGATGGAAATGGAAAACATAAATCGTGACCAAAAAAATTATAAAAAATATAATTATACTATAATAGTATAATATCAATTGGTAATAAAAAAAGGCTTATAATTTTATTAATTTAAAAGTATAATATCTATTAATATCCACATTCTATTGTCATTTGCCAGCATCTGGGCCATTTGTCGTCTCTGATCTTATCATCAACAGTCATGTCACGTTCAAAAGAAATATTGATATAGAGATGAGAAGGGTCTGTTTTATTAGATAAGAGACCTTTTAATTCACAAAATATTAAATACTACATAAAAAAAATTGTATGACTATTTGTAATAGACATGTTGGTATTATTTTTGTAGTAACAAAGACTTTTAGAGTGTATGTATCTTTAAATTTAGAGAAGGAAGAAATATTTACAGATAAAAAAAAATTAAAAATTAAATTAGCTTCACGCTGTATCCCACACACAGCAGGGTAGGCAGAGGGAACCTAGTGTTAAGACACTCCGTTCCCCACTTTCTGCCGAATTCTGGAGGCATTGCGTGTTGAGTGGCAGAACTCAACGCCGCGCTTGCGTCGACACCAGAGCGAAGAAGTGAAAATATAAATTTAAGTAAATATTTCATCTCCTCGCGTGGGGACCGAATCCACAACCAGTCGGTTTTACAGTCACACTTTATGCCACTGCGCCACGACTGGCCTCACATATTTACAGATATTTTAACCGATTTGTAATGTCTATATTTTTATAATTTATAATTTACAAATATAGATATAATACAAATAATCTGACCATAATCGCGACACTTGTGAGTTTAATAAAATGTCTCGAAAATCAGGCATTGGATGGAGAACGGAGTGTCTTAACAGTTGATTTCCTCTACTTACCCTGTTATACGCGATATACAGCGTGAAATTATAACTAAAACATACTTTTTTCTATTAAATTTAACCGCTAGTCAATGATAAAGTAAACATACATCGATATCTCGAGTCACGATACTTTTCGATTTGTGTTATAAAACATCGAAACGAACCATTAAACTAAACGGTCTGTGATACCGTTCTGTTGATTTGCAACTCAGCTTTCTACTAAAAGCTCAAATGTCATTAAGTGAAATGCCTGTTTCGAACAGAGGTTTTAATTTGTATTTATTTTGATAAGAAAAAAAAATGTGATTAGATTTTTTTCAGTTTCACGCTGTATACCGCACACAGCAGTGTAGGCAGAGGGAACCTAGTGTTAAAACACTCCGTTCCCCACTTTCTGCCGAACTCTGCAGGCATTGCGCGGTGATTGGCAGAACTCCACGCCGCGCTTAACCTCGACGCCAGAGAGAAGAAATGGAAATATAAATTTAAGTAAATATTTCATCTCCTCGAGTAGGGATCGAACCCACAACCAGTCGGTTTTGCAGTCATACCTCGTGCCGCTGCGCCATGATTGGCGTAGATTAGATTGTTTTGATTTAAAAAATTAATTATTTAGCTATTTCTTATTTTCATTGGCTAATTTACTAATTTATAATTATACATTATTAGGGAGGATTCACAATATAGTGCCAGTCACGGTTCTTTCTCGGTCAGATCTCATATTCTTGTAAGAATATTTTTAACAGACTGCGATATCTTTTTTTATAAATTGGACACAAATAATTAGTAATTGGAACTATAACTAAACAAAAACAGAGAGATTTGGCTCTAATTTTAACACTTTTTAGGTTCAACTTTTACATTTCATATAAAAAAATATATTTAGTCTTTCTTTTACGAAAGTTCATATAAATGTCTTAAATACATAAAACATACTAGATCGTGAGTCAGTATGGGATTATTTGGAGAATTCCGTGACATCCGTCATTACTGCAATTGCCTTGTCAACCCTGGCTTGGCTTTAAATGAAGAGACGATGTACGTTCATTATATTTACACTGGATGTCCTTGGTTTTCTTTAAACTTGTTTTATTATTTACCTTTTATAAGGCTTACTTTTTTGCCAATAAACAAGCAACAATTTATATTTAAAATAATTATTTTATTATATTATCAGGCATTAGGTTTACTATATATATATATATATATATATATATATATTTTATGGCAGAACTCAACGCCGCGCTTTGCCTCGACATCAAAGCGAAGAAATGAAAATATAAATTTAAATAAATATTTCACTTCCTCGAGTGGGGATCGAACTCGCAACCAGTACATTTTACAGTCACATTTTACAGAGTAGTAACAAGGCAAAGCTCGGCACTGATCATTGCTCGGACATTCAACACGAAATACTTCGAGGATTCGGCGGAAAGTGGCGAACGAAAGTGTCTTAGTGGGAACGGAGTGTCTTATCACTAGGTTCCCAGTTCCCCTCTGCATACTTTTCTTTTATATGTTTAAATATCTTCGATAAGAATTTCAGGCTATAAGTGTACGAAATACTTTTCATTATCACAAATAGCAGTTTAGCAAAATTTAATTTGTAATCTTACAGTTCTATCAAGTTTAACACATTTATTAACCTTGTCTTTCTGTCTAGTTAATTGGCAGTTAACCTAGAATATATCCAACCACTGCGCAGTTATTAAGTATAGTTTGTTAAAATTAACCTAATTTAACATCGTTAGTGTGAGGTGTGACTTTGGTTTTTATAATGAATGTTGTTTCGATTATTTTTATTCAATTTTAACAAGTGCAAAAGAGGTCAAAACTGTTTTTACATTAAAGTACGTACTAAGTATGTATTTAGTGGAGAAGCTTTTAAGAGGTGTAATGGAAAAGAAACACAGCTCACCTGCACCACGGTGGCGACCGTGGTGCAGGTGAGCTGTGTTTGGTTCAACACGAAGGTTTCAGGTTTAAATTTATATAGATTTTTTTGAAGAATTTTGTTTAGTACGTGATTAATTTTAATAACTAAAGCGTGTAAACTATATCTTTCTGCTTAAATCAATTCTTAAAACATATTTATTATAATATACTTATTTAAGGCCAGACGTGGCGCAGCGGCACGAAGTGTGACTGTAAAACCGACTGGTTGTGGGTTCGATCCCCACTCGAGGAGATAAAATATTTACTTAAATTTATATTTCCATTTTTTCGCTCTGGTGTCGAGGTTACGCGCGGCGTTGAGTTCTGCCTCTCAACACGCAATGCCTCCAGAATTCGGCAGAAAGTGGGGAACGGAGTGTCTTAAAACTAGGTTCCCTCTGCCTCCCCTGCTGTGTGCGGGATACAGCGAGAAGCTGATTTTATTTAACTTTTTTTTATTTATTTATTTATATATCTCTATATACAAGTCATGCGTTCATGACTTTGCAAGCATACTATTTGCACCCAGTCACCTGAAGTAATTTTAAGAAGACAAATTAATATATATTCAAGTTTTACCCCATAAATACCACACGTATCTTGGACGACCTCTAAATAGCAACAAGAATTTGATCGCTCAGAATAATTGTTTCAATTAAAATTGAATTCTTTTCCCTACGCATCGGCACGAATGGAATGAGAGTTTTAGCTGCGCGTGCGCAAATACACTGGTTTTATGTATTGTCGTCCTTTTGTATGGCAAGGTCGGTATTTGACTGCGCTGTGGTTGGAAAAGGAATGTCTTTTTCTTTATAGCATTTTTTTTTCGATATTATTGTAAGCTATTTACTACTAATCGATTGAATATCTTCTATCGAAGATTTTTAATATTACTTTTAGATTCTAACCGACTCATCTTTGTATTCGACATGGCGAGCGTTTATAGGGGAGTAGGAAATCAACGCCAAATAAAAAAATCAACGCTGCTTAACACTGAATGGTCTTCTATAGTAGCTTAACGCTGTATTGCATAATTATATTAAAATTACTTACATATAAAAATTGAGCCACTCGTAAGTCTAAGCTGTCAGTACCGTAGCGACGTCAGTGATATTTTTATAACATAATATATTATCAGAAGCAGGTCTTACATTAAAATATCCAGATATGACTTGATAAGCATTGCAAAGATGTTTATCTTTAAATTTAAATATGTCTGATGTGAGATGATGAAATAATCTCTTAAACACTTCAATTAATTATCAACTTTTTAAAAAGTTTTTGTGGGGTCTTCCATTTTATGTTACATTTGATTTCTTTTCTTATTATATTTTGTTTAGTTTAGTAATAACTAAATTAAATGAGCTTCACGCTGTATCCCGCACACAGCGATGGTAGGCAGAGAGAACCTAGTGTTAAGATTAAGACACTCCGTTTCTCACTATCCGCTGAGTTCTGGAGGGCATTGCGTGTTGAGTGGCGGAACTCAACGCCGCGCTTTTGCCTCGACACCAGAACGAAGAAATGAACCATAAATGTAAATAAATATTTTATTTCCTCGAATGGGGATCAAACCCACAACCAGTCGGTTTTACAGTCACACTTTGTGCCCCTGTGCCACGACTGGCCTAGCTGACTGGCTGGCGTATAAGAATTAATTTATAAAAAATGCAAAATTTGAGGGGACCCCAATAGAAAATAGAAAATATAAATGAACATTTCAGTCATGATATACATATAATTACAGATACATGAATATGTGTCTATAACAGGCTAATATTTATTAAAAACTAATTGACGTCTATGAGTGCGGTATTATACGGATTAAATTTACAACTTCCACTCAAATATCAAATAGGGTCTTAACTATATTTTAATTATAAAAAGAAAAACAAGCTTTTACTTGTAACCGAGAACACTAGCCTTAGTGTAAAGTGGAACGGAAATAATCAATGTGAATATAAAAGGCAATATACAACATTTTGAATTAATTAATTAATTTAAATAAATAAAAATAACTAACTAACAATAATTTGAAAACTTGAAATGGTGTTTTAAATTTCGTTAAAATTCTTTAGCTTTTTTTTTGTAAGATTTATTGCTGACCGAGTATATCATTTTTGATAGCCATTTCCTTTGTGACTTTTGAGTGAAGTAATTTTAGTTATTTATTAGTATAAGGTTATTTGTTTAGTTTCTGCCGTTCACTGTCTTGGCGGTAGGTTAAAATTTTGCCTGTATTATTGGTTGGTTGGTCGTGGCGCGGAGGCATAAACTTGTGACTATAAACGCATGTGGGTTCGATTTCCGTATGAAGATATGAAATATTTGATATATTAATTTCCTCGCTTTGGTAACGAGGTGACGTTGAGTTTTACCATTTCATGATTTGATTATTTTGTCATATAACGCCTCCTAAATTCGGCAAAAAATTGGGAATGGAACTGTCTTAATGGTAAGGAAGTATCATAACACTAGGTTTCCAGGTTCCCTTTGCCTACCTTGCTATATACAATGTATACATAGGGATACAGTGTGAAATTAAAAAAAAAACATATCTATACAGGTTTGCATATCAAAGACTAAATTATCCATGTCAACTTTAAATCACCCTGTATCAATATTCAATCTATTTCATAGCAGCAAGATATATAAATATCGTAAATTTTTTAGGTTTTCTATAAAAAAAAACAAACCTAAATATTATGCTTTATCATAGTGCAACAAAATATAGGTAACCAACAAACTGTATGATGAATTGATTACATACATCCTTTCCGCCTCTCCCGTTAGCTATAATATAATTATTTTGTTCCTTCTGCACTTCTATCGACTAAAAATATATAACATGCACTTTACCATTGTTAGATAATTGGGTATAGAAAGCCAATTTAATCCATGATACTTATTTTATGAAAATATAATTTGAAGTTATTTCAAGTAGTCTTGATTGAATATTGATATTTTAAATAAAGTAGGCTAGAGGCTAAAATTTGCCTTAAATAAGACATTACTTATAGAATGTCAGAACTCAACACCATGCTTTGTCTTGTTACAGTGAGGAAATGTAAATAATTTATTACGCTGAGAATGTCACCTATAACCGTCGAGAATCGAATCTATAACTGTCGAATTACAGTCAGACAATGTGCCGCTATAGTCCGATAGTCTCAAAAAAAAAAATTAAATATATAAAAAAATTAATACTTCAAAAAAGCTTACTTAAATTCTCAACTTGAAGATTCCATATTTGTCATAACATACCATGGCAAGTGAAAGTTGAGTCATGAGAAAAAGTGTAGGAACAAAAATTTAGAGCAGATTTGTATCTAACGATTTATTGCTTCTGTACGAAATAATAGATAAATGCACTTTTTAACCACGCTCTTAGTAAAACTAGAGTTAGTTTATAAAAAAATATATAAATATATTGGAATGAAAACGGGGACATAACAAAAAATGTTTACATCAAGAAAAAATATAACACTGAAAGATTTTTTTTTAAGAACTAATTAGCGTCTTATTGTCTTTTTTTAAACTACATTCTTTTAACTTAATACTTGAAATAACTTCAAAACCTATAATTTCTATATTGAACAACACAGAAAAAAAACTTGAAAATCAAACAATTTATCACGATTTCTTTACCTTTTCAAAATACTTTGCCATAAATTAATAATAAGAAGAATTAATACAAAAGGATAGGTAAATAACTCTATGTAAAACCTCCACTATCCCATTTTAGTTCATCTTAGGATATGAATAAACCTGATACCCGATTGCTAAGATAAGTAAGATTTGCATTCGAGCTCTGTCCCATATAGCGAAGGCTTTACAGGGCTTTGATTCAATCCGGACGTAACTATACACCGCTGTCCTTTAGTGATGCGAGTATATCTATCGTTTATTTAAATGTCAGCTCTCTTTCGTGAAGTTGTGATGTAGTAGTGATGTTTATCTTTAATGATATTTATTGTAGGTTACTTAGTCTTTTATATATTATTTGCGTTTTAATTTTATTATTAAAGTAAGACTTATCGGAGTTGCCTGGAATTTCATATAAGCAACGGCGCGTACCTTTTATGGACAACAAAAACGATAAATATTGCCTCAGTTACTAATTGTTAGTGAACCTTCAATACAGTTCTTTCTTAATGTATGACGTTGTAATCACACATGAAATTAACCCTTCTTTTACCTCAGAACCTATTCTTCAAACTCGATAAAAATCTGGTTCTCTATAACTAATTTTATAATAAATTTTAAGACTGGGCGCCTGCTTGCTATTGTAATTTATGTTAAATAAATAAAAAAATATTTTTACTATCCTAAGCCACATGAGTAAAAATCTCAGTAGCACCCACTCAACCTGTCAGCTATAATTATAGATATTAACCATTTAATAATTTAATTACACTTGACCAAGTCTCTTTTAACTTAATAGACATTGCTAGACTTTCACAATTATTACAGTGACATTGGCATTACATTAACGTCAAAAATGACATTTGATGTGTTTTTTGTCGATGGTTTTAACACATCACTAGCGGCCAGACGGGTATTATTAGGTCTTCCTGCTCTCGATTCTGCCACAAGCATTGTGCATTTAAAATCAGGTATTTTCATAGACTATATTTATTATAAAAATAACTGTTCTACATAAAATGTTATAGAAACAGTTATGAGAAGTGACAACACGCAATATATACGCACTGTACTAAACATAATATAAGATTTATTTGATAAAAAAATAGTTTTTTTTTTTATTTTTTTATGGTAATATTAAATGGTTAAACCTGAAATTAAATATTTAGTAATAGATATATAAGTATGACAAAACGATAAACTTTACTGTTACTGTGAATTATGTTATTGTATGTTTATGACTGGCAGAATTGTCAGGTTTTTTTAATAAGATCTCACAAAAAAATAATAAACTCAAGTATTGTTGTTGATGTTATGACACTAAGTTTCTATTTTTCTGCCGAATTCTGGAGACATTGCGTGTTGAATGGCGGAACGCAACGCCGCGTTTTGTTTCGACACCAGAGCGAAGAAATGAAAGTATATATTAAAATAAATATTTAATTACATCGAGTGCCGATAGAACCCACTACTAGTAGCGTTTACAGTCACACATTTGTGCCCCCTGTGCCACGATTGGCTTCAAAAATAAGTACAAAATATGTTATATAATAATAAGTAATATAACTTAATAATAATATATTGTAAGTTCTTCGATTTTCACGATTATATAATAATATATTTCTTATTTTCCTAATACTACCAATCAATGTTAAAAATATATTTATCTATAGAGTGTAGTCAGTATAAATAATCAGCTTTTAAAACTAAATTAAAAGTACATCTCATTAAGCAAGTAGTTCATTTGCTTACAAAAAAACAAAGGCAAAACAAATAAAAGTTACCGCCACAGGTAATTAATTTATATGACATCTGCTTAAACGATTTAATGTATGTTTGCATTTATAAAGCCAATTAGTGATGTGCACCTGATTACTGTCGGCCCCTTTATGTAGTGTGGGGCATAAGTATAATTTCTGATTGTCAATCCATTAAATAATTTAAATTAGTTACTTTAACATATTGCGTGGTAGAAGCCTGTTTTGATTTTAGATATGTTATCTTGATTCTAGATCGTTTGAATTACTCTATTTATCGTTCATGTATAATGTATAGAATTTATTATTTTTTGCTTAGCTTAACAAACGAAAAAAATAAATATTTTATAACTGATATAAAAATTAAAGAATGCCATCATAGCGCGTTGATGTACTTATCTGTTTAAGAGCGTTGGTTGTAAGTTCGATTTAAAGTTTTTGTAGTTTCACGCTATATCCCGCACATGGCAGGGTAGGCAGAGGGAATCTAGTGCTAAAATACTCCCTTACCATTAAGACATCGCTCAAGCAGTGCTCTAAAGTTCTAACCCTACAACGCCATGGATCCGGAACCCGCACAGTAAATCCATGGAATGCTAAATAGCTTCGTCTCTTAGTGTCGCAGTTATAGTTACAAGATTTACTTACGAGTGCAATTTAGAATAATCATTCAGAAGATGAGGTCTTACCTGTAAACAAAATAGACAAATTATTAGTAACGAATTATATAGTCCAATAGATAAGATAAATTTATAGACATATAAGTAAAGGTTATTTCTGAATATTGGTTTTGATGCGTGAAAATGAAAATAAGAACAAAATACTGTTATTATACGTATAATAAATATAATAATAATACGACAATTTTATAGTGACCAAAAAAGGATTCATTTTAAAGGTTCCGTACCGAAAGGGTAAAAGGATAGGGTCCCGCTTGAATACTTATCACTTTCTGTCTGTCTGTCCAGATAGAACCGTCTGTCACTAGACGGTATCTTATGAACCGTGATAGTTTCACAGGTAATATACGTACCACCGAACGAAAAAATAACGAAAAAATACTAAAATATAGAATACAATAAATATTCAAGGGGGCTCCTATATAACACGTAATTTTTTTGCCATAGACAATTTTGCAGAACCCTTCGTGTGCGAATCCGGCTTTCACTTTGCCAGTTTTATCTTTTAAATAATATATTCAAAGATTTTAAAACGATTTTATATTTTAATTTGAGTACGCCATAAATTGTATACTTCATTTTAATTAATTTGCATTATAGTTCTTTGTGTAAATACAATATTCTATATATGTTTTTGCGATAATAAGGAAGAATGATAATTTTAGTAATAAGAAAATTCAGTTTTAGTACTTATTACTAAAAATACTAAATATCTTTAAACTTGAAGCCTGTTGTGGGTTCGATTCCCATTGAGAAGAATGTGTTTTTTTTATTTACTTTTCTCAGCTTCACGTTATACGCATACGTAGGGTAGTCTTGTATCGCAGTGAGTCCTGTATCGACATATACCTAGACAAATTTTCATATTGTTTATCGCCCATCACTTTATTCCCCATTTCTTTTTTATAACCAGCCCGTTATTTACAATTTGGTTGTCCGTAAGAGGTCGCTTGATTTTCTAAGACCGCTTTTGCATACATTTTATATTTATATAATATATATTTTTATTTATTTCTTTTATTTAAATTTATATTTCCATTTCTTCACTCCAGTGTGGAGGCAAAACGGTGGAGTTGAGATCCACCACTCAGCACGCAATGCTTCCAGAATTCAGAACAAAGTGTCTTAATATTAAGTTCTCTCTACCTACCCTGCTGTGTGCGGGATACAGCGTGAAGCTCATTTGATTTAAAATATATTTAAAGAAAGAGATTTTTTCCTACAAAATTTTCTACCTGACGAGCAAAGCCAGTATTGACTACTAGTTAATTCTAAAGTATTACATTTCATATTCTATGAATCACCGCGCCGCTCACAGCCGCTACACCGCTATAAAGTGTTGCAAGAAAATAAACAAAAACACATCGTAAGGAGTCTCAACTAACATTCCTTCCAACATGTATCTGTATGACACTGTTAAAAGCTTATTTTACCGTTAAAGTATTGTGTGGGATTTAGAATATTTGTTGTGTGAAGGGTTAAACTTCGAATCCTGGATGAGGTAAATATTTTTTTTGCATTTAAATCGAAATTGAGGAAATGTGTTTTTGGGTTCACTTTGTTACGTCAAGTACGCAAATAGAAATGTTTTATTTTTTACGTTTGACTTGATCCTTACGTATTTTATACTTATATCTCACGATAAGATTCTTCACAACGTCTGACTATAAGCGTGACGGTTGTAAGTTCGATTCTCGTTCGGGGGAATGAATTAATTTTATTTCCTTGCTCTAGTAACGAGAGGCATTGACTCAATTCGCAATGTCTCAAAAATTGGACGGTGCGTAGAGGACTAGAGTGTCTTAACACTAGGTTTCCTCTGTCTACCATATTATAAGCCGAATAAGGTGTAAGGCCGAGAACGAGAACTGAAGGATCTGCACCTACATTTACTCTATGTAAAACCTACATGAATCCAAAGCAAAACCCCATTCCAACCACGTTTACCACACGGATACTACATCAAGATAATATAAAATAAAATATTTATTAAACCACTTGTCAGATACAAAGAAGTGCATGTAAGAAACAGTATCAATAGGAAGCATTCTGGATCATAAAATGAAGTGCGCAATCATAGTAGATACCAAGTATTATATAAAGAAAAACTTAAAGAAGATAAAATTATTTTTTATCTCTATTGTATGTCCATCGAATACATCTTACAAGGTTGATCTCTTTCAAGCAAAAACGTAGAGTCCCGTATATTCTTATATCCTGTTAGTGTTAACCTGATAATTGCATCTAGATAACATTGTAGCGCAGTCGGCATGTCTAAGTGATAGTTGTAGGTTTGATTCATATTTATGAAGTGTTAATTTTGAAGAAAAATAGCATTCCTAGCTCTGGTCAGGCGTTGAATTCTGCTAACTATATACAAATGTCGCCTAATTTTCTAGACTGCTTGTTGAGTGACGGAAATCAACGCCGCGACTTGTTTTATTGTCAAGGAAATTAAAATAATTTAAATATAAAGGTTCCTCCAAGAGGAAATTGAACCCATAACCTTCGTGTTTTCGTTCGTCCTATTACGCCATGATCGACTCAACTATAAAAAAAAACATATCAAACAATTTTTTAAAATAAACAATGTTTTGAATAATACATTTCTTAAACATCGTTAAAAATTTCGTCGTTCGATAACAAGATATTTTTCATACTGACAACCTTATTTTCATTATAACAGTTCCTTCCTAATAAATTCACATTATGCAGATGTCCTCGAATATGTACGTACATATATATAAATAAATATATTTTAAAATGAAATTATTACAGCGGAATGAGGCTGGCACTTTAAGATTTATGTGTGTGAGTTTTTGCTCATTATATTACTGCTAAATTAAGAAGGTATGTTAAATACATGATTTCAATGTTTTAATTAATTTAAACGTTGTTAAGAATAATTATAACGATTATAATCATAATAATTATTATAATTTTGTCATAATACAAGTATTTAGGGCAAACAGAGTGCTTCTATATTTTAGTGATCATTTTGTTTTTACATGTTGGAATTATTTTGGTGGCGCAGAACTTCGTAATTTGTTTTAAGCATCATCGTATTTGAGATGTGCCGCAGAGGACAGCGTCAGACTGTAAAACAACAGTTGCAGGTTCGATTCCCATTCGAGGGAGCATGTTATTATCATTTCCTGGTTATGGTAACAAGGAAGTTCCTTTCAATTACCCTGCAGCCTGCTTTATGGGAAATTCAGCGCGAAGCTGAAAAATATCGTTATTTCGGATGTACCAAAGGAAGTGCATTGAGAAATGGTACTAATGCAAATACCTCTTGATGACATATTCAGTTATTTGGATCTAAAAATTCAAATAGACTAATAAACGTCTCTTTTTTATCTTCCTTTGAATATATATCATATAATTTTAGGAGATATAGTACAACTGTTTTGTCTTTAGTCAGGTGCAGTGCTGCAGCACCACGACGGCCTCAATAAAAAATATTATTAAATAATATCAATAATAGTTTATGATAATCGTCAATATAAAATGACCATAAAACTGTAATTTAAACGAAGTATATTTTAATTACTATAAAAGTAAATAAATAACTAACAACTTGTAATGGATACGACGATCAGTGATCTATGAAAGCTTTACTATCGACTTTCTATCATTTCATAGTTATGTTTATTAAAAAACCATCATTTTGAGTTATAAAATTAATTTCCTATAGCTTTTCATATAGTTTATATTTACGGATTCAACGGATTGGTGTCTGTACATGGAAGATATATAAGAAAAAAAATATTGGGGGGTCTTTATTAATGTAATGGATCTCAAAACAATATTTTTTAAAATTTTTGACTGTTTGTCGGTGCCTTCGTTGACTCTTATTTCAGGAATTGCTTAACCAATGCAGTGTTTACTATTGGAGGCAGGCGTTGCTTAACATTCAGTGTTTGTTTTATTCCAGTTGTATGCGAAAATATTATTGTATGGATATCGTTTTTAAAATGATTATATTATTAGATTACTACAGTACCTAATTGAGATAATCAAATAAATAATCGTGTTGTACAAGCGGGCGAAGCCGCGCGGGGCTCCTAGTATCAAATTATTTTATCCAATTCCAGTTTCTTATAATTGATTGTTTCATAGATACTAATAAGTGGAAGACTTTATTGACATTTTAAATGGTTAACTGTAAATTTAAGTATCTGTAATTTACTTTATGTATTTCTATATAAAAAGTTATAGTACCCTGTCTCTACAGGTTCATGGCGCAGTGGCATAAGCGTGTGACTGTACGTCGGTTTTGGGTTCGACTACCACTCGGGTAAATGAATCATTATTTTTTAATTGAGCTCCCCCACTTAACACGCAATTTCTTGAAAATTCGACGGAAATTGAGAAACGGATTATCTTAACAGTAGGTTCCCTTTGTCTAACCTGCTATATTCAGGATAAATCGTGAAGCTAAAAAAAAGTTATAATACATGTTAACATTATCGAAAATTTTCGTGTAGGTATATTAAAAACACTTCATGGATTAGGTAGATATATTCTGAGAAGAATCCACATTACATTGGCATTTACAAAAAAAAAGAGTTTCCACATATGTGTCTAATCGATATTTCATTCGAATTAAATAAAGGAAACATCAATTAGTAATGTAAAATCATATAAGCGTAGTGTAACATACAAGAAACTTGATTAGAGTGTTTGGAGATTTAAGTTACGAGTCACTCATTAAGATGCTATTGCACTCATTAGGTAAATAGACCGTGAAGCTATAGGCGTGTTGACAGGTACAAACATACATACATATAAAATAAAATTAGCTTCACGCTGTATCCCGCACACAGCAGGGTAGGCAGAGGGAAACTAGTGTTAAGACACTCCGTTCCCCACTTTCTGCCGAATTCTGGAGGCATTGCGTGTTGAGTGGCAGAACTCACAACGCCGCGCTTAACCTCGACACAGGAGCGAAGAAATGGAAATATAAATTTAAGTAAATATTTCATCTCCTCGAGTGGGGATCGAACCCACAACCAGTCGGTTTTGCAGTCACGCCCCGTGCCGCTGCGCCACGACCGGCCTCAATTTATATATATATATATGTATCTATACTTCTATACTAATATTCTAAAGCTGAAGAGTTTGTTTAGTTAATCGCAGTGATCTAATGAACTACTGCTTAGAGTTGTAAAAATATTTTTGTGTTTCTTTGGTTTTATAAGTTATTTTCATTTGAATGTGGAACCGCAGGTAGAAGTAAAATATATAAAACAATTAAAAAAAATTAAAAACAATATCCCTAATTAGTTGTAGTATTTCTCTATACAAAGTCGCGGAGTTGAGTTCCATTAAATTTCAGATCTTTTCTTAATTTTTTAAATTAAATATTCCTAAAGATTAATAAGCTTAATAATTATCTAGGTTTAATAATTATGATATTTCAGTGAGTGACATTTTAATAAACATTATCTTATGTCAAATTGATAAATCACCAAGAACTTTAAATTTATTTAAACAAACAAACAGACACTCGAAAAGTTTTCAATATTAACTAAAAAATGAGGAAGCAAAGAATTCTAATTAACTAGACGATCATTAATATAAATTTTCATCGGTTAAATTATTTGTTGGTATGGAACGCGTGGGCGCCTGGTATGCTGTAATTAATTAACAATTTACAAATTTTTATATGACTTAAATTACTTTTCGACTATTTATAGAGGCTTTCGTGGCGTAGTTGAATGCTTGAAAGCTTGAATGTGTGGGATTCAAATCTAATATATTTTTTAATAGTTTTTTTAGCTTAGTTTTTATTTCTGACGTAGTAGCTAGAGCAGGGGTTCCCAACCTTTTCTTGATCAAGGACCACTTTTATATCATTCTTGGTAGCAGGGACCACTATGTAGGAGGTATAAATGTATAATATAATAAAAACTCAATAGGACCTTACATTATATATATATATATATATATATATATATATATATATATATATATATATATATATATATATATATATATATATATATA